>SMLS01059800.1:0-12264 GCA_004785975.1 Popillia japonica
TTTTTTTTTTAATTTAAAATTGAGGTTACATACTATTATAAATTACAATAGAAAGAAGCACTACATATCGACAAAAACAGGTGTAACTGTTCAATAATGATATTATACACACATCAACATAATCTAAGGATATCAATGTTTATTTTATTTGCTTGATTTTACTTCCGTAAATATAGTCTTTTGTTGCTTAGTTTGGTTGCTAGGTAACTTATAAACAACTATCTGTCAAAAGTATCCATTAAACAAGTATACTTGAGTTCAAATTATAGTGCGGTGTCATTAGTAAAACTATTAGGAATTCATTGTGCTAATCCCTTCATAATCCGGGGACTGTAAACATGGATTTTATACGGATACGGCAATTTCATATGAGCCGGAGCACATGTGAAGTGTGCACCCGCACATATTCTCCAACTTAAAATTTAAAAATTCGCGCCATTCAATAATAAGTAGCCGTAAGAATATGTATATTATAGTTCAGTTGTTGTTCATGTTTGATGCATTACTTTTGTGTAACGGTTAATAAATAAATGAGCAAAGGATCAAACCTATTATTTATTGCAGAAATATGTAAATAACCATATGTGCTCGATTCGTAACCATTCTTGCATTTCTGCTTTTCGTGTTAAAGTTGTTGGTATTCTTCCCCTTTTTCTGCTATGGTAAGATGCATTATCCATTACAATAACACTATTGTCAGGTAATTTCTTCAAAATATTATTGACCACTCCTCAAAAGCATTTGCATCCATTTCATCGTGGTAGTCAACTGTTTTTCTTCCTTCAAATAGAAGTAACCCATCAACAAAACCGTTTTTAGAACCAATATGTCAAATAATTAAGCGTCTTCCTTTACCAGTAGGATTTTTTTAGATCAGTAGTTACACCATCTATAAATGCTTGTCTGCGTGTTGTAACATTAACGTCTAGCCACACGTTTGCTCTTGTGTACCCTTCATTCAGCCATTTTTCGTCCAAATAATAGATTTTTTTTATGGGGAATTGTTAAATCAGATGTCTATCGTTTTAAACCCACAACAAGAGCAAACATATTAGAACGTATAGCGCAGTCCTTCAGACGTATTACTTCAGGATGCTTCAAGAAGTTAGAGCATCCCTGTTACGTAGATTTGATTTGTGTTTGCAGCAAAACGGTAGACATTTTGAGCAGCTGCTGCGCTAATACATATTTTTAAAGATTATGAGTAGTTCATACGACCCTTGTTTATACAGGGTGTCCGCCATATACAAAGCATGCTTTTAAGGGATGATAGCTACAACGATTTAGAAACAAAAACATATAATACACCTTGGGTCTATCTGCAAGCGTAAACGAGAAAAAAAATTATGTCTCATGTCACAAACTTCGACGCATACTGTACACCGGCAGCTGATCAGTGCAAGATTTACCCGACGATTACAGGCGTGTGTTCTTGAAAATGGGCAACACATCGAGCCTTTCCTGTAATACATTTTCTCCTATCTCTCAAAAAAGTCCTTTTTAGGACCACCAATTTATCACAAATAAAAGAAAAGAACACAATTTTGTAGTAGCCTTTACGAAAGAGCTTAAAGCGCCATAACATAATTGCAATAATTACATTGTTTCGTTCAATGCGACTTTCCCTCAACTTTTTCATTTACCGATCGAAGGCTGCTAGTAAATACGCCCTTTTCACTCTAACTTCGACATAACATCGATTTTATTGTCATAACATTATTTAAAAAAACGCAAAGATACCTTTATTTTAAAACGTATGGCCATTGACTTCATACGATACAAGTTCAAGGTCGTATAAACAGATGATGCTTGGCTTGCATCTGCGCTTCTAATGAATACGTGTACAGTATGGTGGAAGAGAAATGACACCACGCTTCAATTTCAAAGTATGAAATAATTCGTTTTCATCGTTGTTTTCAGTTATTTTCAACCCTAAATTTTTGATATGGTTTTTTGGTTATTTAAGAAGCAATATGGATGAGTTTTCTTGTACAGTTTGACCAAATAAGGTTTTTTAGAAATAATTTTTTTTCTCGTTTACGCTTACCCAATGTGTATTATATATTTTTGTTTCTAAATCGTTGTAGCTATCATCCCTTAAAAGCATGCTTTGTATATCGCGGACACCCTGTATATATTATAGTTGTTCAACGTTTGCTAGTTCAGTTGGGTGATTGGTAGGGGGCGCTTTGGGCTTTATTTTGTGATCATGTATTTCTATCTCAGATATAGCAAAAAACGCGAAATTAACTGATCAGTTGATTTGCAGCAAATCGACTGATCTGTTAACCTAAAGCGCCCCCTACCAATGACCCAACTGAACTACCAAACGTTGAATAACTATAATATATGTATATAAGCAAGAATACGACGCTCAATACCTTTTGTACCTGAAATTTTAATATGAACGTTTTTTCTTAACTAAACCACGTTGATATCTCTACTTTCGTAGCACTCTTCTAAATTTTCGGACTATAAATAAGTTCTGAACACTTTTATGGATGTTTATTTCGATTCCTAATTGTCAAATACATGATTTTGTTGAAATTCATATTAAATAGTCATATAGAGTTCTCCCACCGCCAAGCAGATTATTAATTGCTCTTCTTCATTCAAAATCATTTTTATTCTGATTTTTTTCCCATAAACTATGCTTCCATAAAGATTAAGTCTCTACTTTATTGTCCTCACCATTTCGCGTCAGGCTATCTATTCTTTCAATATTTTTGCGCATACACTAAATACCTAAGGAGTTCTCAAAACATTCAGCAATACCAATAATACATAAATTATTTCATTTTGTGATTATTGTTAACTCATGTTGTTTTACGATAATAAAGTGTTTTAAAAAACAATTTTGTTGAATTTAGAGCAAGAGTAAAATAATTACCACTAATTATTATAAAAATTCAAAACGCATGACAAACATGGATAATTATTTATTTAATTGCAATTAAAAAGATAGTCAAAGGTAAAAGTGGAAATTTTGGCATCATTTTAAAGGTAAATAAATACTCTATCGAAACATACTACTAGATAGAGGGCATTCCATTTAAGAAAATAGCATAAAATAAAATTAAAAATGGGTTAAGAAGATCTTCTTAACCCTCTTTGGTTAACGTAGTGACAGCCGTTACTTCCCTTCAATTTAAAATTTAAAATATTGATATTCAAATAATATTTTTGGACACTCTGTATAACAAACACACAACATTTCGGTCGATTTAGACTTGTTGCAAAATTTCATTAAAAATAAATGAAAAATTACCCAGGACTTAAAGTTTAACTAAAGCGTTGATTACGGCAAAAAAATGTAAAAAATTCAATAACCTGGGAACGTCGGATTTTAAAGCAAAATTATTTTAGGGGTGAACGAAACATCTGAAAATAGACTGTTCGATAGAAATAAGTAGGTCATTCGATTAAGAAAAAGATAATTACGTGCTACGTCTTTTTGGGACATCCTGTATAAGTCAAATTAATTTTAAAATGTGCTCCTTTTATCCTCATTGATATACCCCCAATCAAAATTTCTATTGAGTTAACGATATAACTACAATTAAAGACTGGAATCTTAAATGGACATCCTGTATATGTACGTGTTTCCGAACGTTAACGCGGCTTTACTCTAATTGACATTTTAAAGTATGTACTCACTGCTTGTACTAAAGTCTTCAATTTAATATTATAGGTATGTGTATCTGTGATAAAGGCGCATTCGCATGTTGTGCAGAGATTTTTTCATTAATAATAGACAAGGAACGTCTTTAAACATTTGTGACATATATTCTACTTACATTCTTGCATATCTTAAAATGCGATTAAAAATATGTCAATTGTTGATAGATTATGGCTTGCTAAAAATGTTTCATATGTATTTTAAATATTCCATTTTTATATTTTGTGTCATAAAAGGACAACACGTGTATTTTTCTACCGCAACACTAGTTCTCATAGAATAATGAATGTAACCAACAATGTATCCTCGCATTTTGCAGATTCTGAAATGTTTTTATAATGAGATATTTGTAAAAAATGTCATATTGCATACAACTATGTCCAGCTAAAATAATATCTACAAAGACTTTATCATATTGTTAGTGAACAATTGCGTGATTTTGTTTTGTTTGTATTATCTGTTTATCAGTGGTTAATAACAGCGCGATTTGTCATTTTCCGTTTGACTACATTTCTTGTTGCAGAGTTTAACAATTTTATGTTTTGTGCTTAGTTTGAGTAGTTTAATCAATGGAAAGGCTTCATTTACTGCGCAAAGATATGCTACGTGCTATTGGTATGTTGCAATCTGAGGGACGTCAAACTGAAGTTGCAACCGAATTTCAAGTTACACAAAGCATTATAAGCCCCTCCTGGCGCCGTTGTGGGGCTATACTAGTAAGGTATCTAACTAACATCGTGGTAACGGTCGAATTACAACGGCGTTACATCCAACTTAACGCCCGACATAATCCAACCTGCACTGCTCACCAGGTACAAAATCAGTTCACACCAAACATATGACGTACTGGTTAGCGACCAAACTAGTTGCAATAAGTTACATGAAGTACACTTAAGACCCAGACGACCACTTAAGTTCTACTTCTAACAAGAGGGAATCGGGAAGAACGTTTTTAAGGGCACAAACGAACAATGGGCGTATGTACTGTTCTCTGATGAGTCAAGTTTCGGTTGTACGGTCATTCCAAAATAATTCAAGTGTGAAGGCAACCAGGACTCGTAAATCGGTTGAATACATTCCAAGAAGTCGATTCTTTCAGAGGTGGTAGAATCATGGTATAGGCTGGCATAAGTATTGGCGGAAGAACCAATCTGGCTTTGCTTGAAGGGAATGTGACAGCTCAGGTTAATCATAACACCGGTTGTGGTACCATATGCAGGAGCAGTGAGTGGAGATTTTCATTCTATCCGAAACAATGCGCGTCCGCATGCTGCTCGAATTGTAATGGATATGCTAGAACAGCAACAAATTTTGTTATTACAGTTGCCAGCGTAGTCGCTGGACCTGTTCAATAAAGTTACTAATCGCATATAGGTGATTGAAGATTACTAAGGAATATTCTAACAAAATAAAATGTTTCCCAAAAAGCATTCCTCTGAAATAAAAATAATTGACTGCCCAGTAAACAAAATTTAATTATCGCGCAGTCATTTTTAGTAACTTCAACGTTGAAGTATGAAATTACCAACAAATTTATATAGATGGATAGTTCTTTTTATACGTTTATGTTGAAGTTACTAAAAATAATTGAATTTTGTTTACTGGGTGCATTATTAATCATTTAAATCATATAAGACACTTAACTTCTGTACTTAATAGTTGATATTTTGAGAACTCTCTATAATTAATAATTTTCCATGCAGCTATTAGCGACATATTAAGAAGTCTTTTTGTCTTAAAATAATCTATAAATGTTTTATAGCCTAATAAAGTTCTAATAGTTGAGTGAAGGCTTTCACGACCGTAATCCATAGTAAATATGTTTTTTCGGGTCTTGTCGCGTAACTATTCTTTGTCTTGGCGTTTCGTTGATTGTGCTCATTGTGTCATCGGCCTATATTACTATAGTTAATTTACTTATTAATTCAAACGTTTTCTTTTATTTCCTAAAGAAAAGTACGTCACTTATGGCTATTCTACCGCGCAACTCTGCCTCCCTTAATCTCCGTTTTATTGGAAAATATTAACCAGATTTGAGCTTGTAATAATTGCTTCGTGGTAATTTCTCAAGCTATTCCAAGCTTTATTGTATTAGCATTTCTGTAAAATACCTACTATTGTAGCACTCTGCAAATGTTATCTTTGGATGGGTTACAGTAATAATAATAATAATAATAATAATAATAATATTTTTTTTGCCCAAAAGTACTATTATTTTCTGCGATTCCTTAACGTTGTCTGTTTGCAGTACAACACGTTTGGAGCAATAAAAAAAATAATTTAGTACATGAAGGATTCAATGCTAATTGTGTAAGTGCAATATATGTATGCATTAGACTGTTTCGAATGTTAATTCTAAAAGTAACACATGTGTAACTGATATTTGAATATATGTACTTAACAACTTCAACTATTTCGTTTCTGTGATTATTAGTTATATATCTTCTGCACGCAAACATTTGTTTTTGAACTTACTAAATACATATGTATGTAAATATACAGGGTGTCTACCGAATAGTCTATGAAATTAAAAGAGATTAAAGCTAAGAGTATGGAAACCTAAATTCCAAAAAATGAATACTTTCTGTCCACGCAGTAACCAGAAAATAATATTTTTCAATCTCAGTCCGGCCCTGTTGTTCGATCGCAACGCATAAATGGGTGGGCAACACAGGCAGAACGCATTCACAGGCGTTCCTTGTCTTATGTGTGCATTATGGCAAGTTATACGAATACTGAGTACATGGACATAATTTTAATCTACGGAGAAACAGGATAAAATCTTTTACTGCACCCGTATTACGTACAGAAAATCCAACGTCTATCAGACAATGATTTTCCTCGACGTGTTACCTGTTGTTAATGGTTTCGCCAAACAGAAATTCGTCTTCCAAATCTTCGATCTGTGATCGTGTTTACCGATGAATACCGCTTCACAAAAAATGGTGTGCTGAATTACCATAATATGTATCACTGGGCCGATAAAAACCCACAATATATCCATCAAAGTTCATCCCAACATAGGACATCAATAAATGTATGGGTCGGAATATTGGCCGATCATTTATTTGGGCCACATGTACTTCCCGAAAAATTAAATGCGGTAGATCCTTTAAATTGTCTGCAAAATACGTTACCCGATTACTTTGATGACATACCACTACATATACGACGGCAAATGTAGTTCATGTACGATGGGATACCTCCACATGTTGCCCGACTTGTATGGAAACATTTAAACCTGGCATTTGCTCATTGGATAGGCCGAGACGGAACGATTTTGTGGTCTACACGAAATCCCCATTTGAATCGGTTGGACTTTTTCCTGTGAGGATACATGAAAACTTTGTTTATGATCGTCGACGGGAAATTTTAGACGGGGAGGCTCTTCGAGGCTGTGTTGTTACAGCGGCCCAGCTTATGATAGGTTTTGCCGCCGCGCAGAAGCGTGCATCCGGAGCTCGTGGTAGTAATTGCGGACATTACTACTCTAAGTTTTTGTCCTGTTCTTCACCAAACAGTCCTCTTCAAGACTACCACGATTTATTTGGAAAGAAAAAAACTATTAACTACGAACGCGATATCAAATAGTAAATTATTAATTACCAGATCATTAGGTATGCCCTTGTACTTTAATATTGAAAGTTTCTGTAATGAAAAAAACAAAAACACCTCTTCCCTACGAAAAAAAAAAATCTGGCGAAATGATGAAATGAATAAAATCTGTAGTAAATGTGTGAACTTGTTATAAATAGAATATTTGTGAAAGGACCTCATGTGCAATTCATAGAGCAGCAAAGCGGCTTCGTAAACAAATGCATTCATTGAGTACAATAAGCATTTATTTACATATCATTCAACTTGATAAAAAATATCTGTTTATGTCTATTAGAAATTTTTGCAGCGTCCCTTTTTTTCCTGTACACACGTGTCAGGCGCGGTTGATACCTCGCACGCTACATAAAGCTAAGAGACTATAAGAATATTTAACATGTTTTTAATGCCAAGAAAACTGATTTAATAGAATTACAAAACTTGGATGAGTTGGATTAATTTTCTCTGGAATGGTCATAATAAAATTCAATAATAATAATTATTATAAATCCAATTGTGCTTGCTATAAATAATATTAATCAAATGAATCCAAAATGAAATAAATCTTTCTCACTAACTGCCAATAATATTCTGTATAATATAATTACAGAATTATTTACTTGGTGTACTAATAAGAAATAAACGTTACCTTATAATCGATTCACTTAATGTATGACATACTAAATTGTCTTTTGTTTCAGACTATGATAAACATGGCATTTTGTTGGCTAATTCTACTAGGAAGATGTATCCAGCGATTCGTTTTCGGCGAACTCCGAGTTTCTGAACAACAACATTTAAAAGATAAATTTTGGAATTTCGTTTTCTACAAGTTCATTTTCGTATTCGGAGTAATTAATGTTCAATACATCGACGAAGTATTACTCTGGTGTTCTTGGTTTGCTTTACTTGGATTTCTTCATTTGCTGTCCCAATTAAGTAAAGATCGATTTGAATACGTAAGTACAGTAGTCAATATCACTATGCATTTCAAATTTGTGTCTTAGATCACTTATGTATATTAATTTTTACAACAAGTGTAAAATAGCATATGATATATGATTTCATATCCATGTGAATAAAATAATTATACCTACATTCTTTTCTAGTTATCATTTTCACCAACGACACCAGTTTGGAGCCACGTCAAACTTTTGGGATTATTGGCTTGCATCTTCGCATTATCTGGTTTTCTCTTCCTTGTGTCAGCTTTCGTGGGTTTCTTTGGAGGATTTAATACATATGCATTTATGACAGCAGAGGTTAGTGAAAACTTGTGCAGCATCTCAAAATGTTACCAATAGGCATTATTGCTTATTTAATGCGTGGATAAAAAATATTAGTTATAACATTTATTTTTTATGTCAGAGTAATCAATAGCTAGGTTTGTAATTAATAGCCATTATCATAAAAACATCATATGAAAATTGTTTATGTCCAATATAACATACATATAAACAGTAAGTCTACTTAAGTTCGTATCATGGAAAACTGTTTTATTATTAAATTCAAGAAGGAAAGTACTGTACAAGATATCAATTTATTGTAGTCGTATACAAGATTTACCAAAATATGATAATTTGCTCAAGAGTAAAGAACCTTTAATTACATAAATTGAAAATTGTTATAGTAATATTTGATTAGATTTGAAAACTACATTCCAATATGCAATTATATTTATCTACTATAAAAAAATTGATTTTGTTATATGGGCGATCGACAAACGAAATTTTGCTTATAATGGAAATTTATTGTCCTTGCCTATGACCTAATAGAATGCACTGAGAAGCAGGTTTGACGTTTGCACATCAAAACGCGTTGGTAAAACATAAAAAACGAAATGGCAAAATCCTTAACGAAAAATTGAAATTGGTATGATTGTGGGGGATAACTATAAAACACACAGAGAAGCAGCATTAATTTTTAATAGTATACATCCAAATAAAATCAGTCAATCGACAATTACGAAATTAGTCAAACTTCAGACTTAGGTATAATAATACGTTTATTATCCAACATAGTAATTAATTTTTACAGGATAACATTGGTACAAAAAAATATAAAATTAACATAAACGCCTGTGCAACTACATAAGTAAAAAAGAAGGTACTATGCTCAACGAGTAGTCAACAAAGTAATAAATTCTACACCAAATACAATATCTAATACATAATACAATACGTAAGTGGGCAAAATGATAATAAAAAAGAAGATAATATACAATACAAAAATGCAGTTCAGAAAAATAAATAATTAATGAAATGATTCTATATTAAATTTTTGAATTAATAATCGCTTGAGCTTATCAGTAGTCGTAGTAAATTTATCTATATCAGAACAAAAGGTGTTAACATTGCGGCACATTGACAGTATTGGGGAAAACATATAATTACGTATATTGGCAACTGGTATGTAAAATGTCGCTGGAGTTCTAGAAAATTTAGTTCTCTCAGTATGGATGGATCACTTAAATCATTATGCAGTAACTTGCTCAAAAAGAAGTATTTGGGCTATTACAACTCCGTATTTACACTGAACACTTTCGATTAGGTCAGTATACTTATTGTTAGTATAATAAGGATGCCATATATATATATATATATATGTGTCAGCATTACGAGCCCAGAAGGCCCATGGCTTGGTTCCTTCCTGTTTCCAGTTCGCTTGTGCCAGTCCTTTATTCCAATTTTCTTTAAATCCGTTTCTACCGCCTGTAACCATTCCGTTCGTGGCCTTCCTCTTCTTCGCCTTCCAGTTATTCCCTTTGTCAAAACTTGGTTTGTTGGTCTAGAAGCGTCCAATCTCGATACGTGTCCTAACCATCTCATTCTATTTGCCCTCACTACATTAGTTATAGACGGTTCCCCATATAATTCACTTAGCTCTTCATTTGTTCGTCGCATCCAAACGTCATCTACTTTTTTGCCACCGTATACCTTTCTTAATACCTTTCTCTCAAAAATTTCTAGTGATGATTGCTCTTTCTTATTCAATTTCCATGTCTCTCCCCCGTAAATAACCACTGGTCTTATTATCGTCTTGTAAATTCTTTTTTTCACATTTTGCGAGATATTTTTTGACCGTAGCATATGCATCAGACCTCCCATACATTTTACACCCTTAGCAATTCTTTGTTGTATTTCTACTTTTTCTTCGCCTTTACTCTATTAACATAAATTTAGTTTTGCCTTCATTTATTTCTAGTCCTCTATTTTTTGCTGCTTGTTCTATCTTTTTAATTGCTGTAATCAGATTTTCTTTTGTTCTTGCCAGGATCACTATATCATCTGCATATGCCATAATTTGGTTCCTTTGGTTGTATATTGTGCCTTTCGTTGGAATCTCACTTTCCTTTACTGCTGCGTCCAGAATGATGTTAAACAATGTTGTGGATAGCGGCTCGCCCTGTCTTACACCTCTACTGACTTTGAATTTTTCTGAAGTTTGGCCTTTAATCAATACCTTGTATTCTGTTTCTGTAAGAGTCATCTTTACCAATCGAATGAGTTTTGCCTTTATTCCCAAATTTTCCATCGCAACATATAATTTGTTCCTTTTTATTTTATCGTAAGCCTGTTTAAAATCAATAAACACCATATAGAGGGGTAGGTTTTGATCTATACTATTATCAATGATTTCCTTCAATATAAACACTTGATCCATGACTGATCTATTTTCTCGAAAACCACACTGGTATTCCCCCAACTTTCTTTCGGTGATTTCATTTAATCTGCTCTTGATTGCGACGGCCATTATTTTATATACCACATCCATTAGTGCAATGCCTCTGTAATTCTCACATAGAGTTCTTTCCCCTTTTTTGTGTATGGGACATATTAATGATTCTTTCCATCTGCATGGCATTATCTCGTCTTTCCACACTGTATTTATTATACTATATAGGCTGTTTTCTAAATCCTGTCCTCCTACCTTCAACATTTCCGCTGTTATACCATTTTCTCCTGGTGCTTTGCTGCTCTTAAACTTCTTGATTATTGCCTGTATTTCTTGCTTTGTCGGCGGTTCTTCTTGATCATCTTCTCCTACCCGCCAATCTTCCTCTATCTCACGTAGCTCGTTCCACTCAATCTCAAAGACTTCTTTAAAATATTCTGCCCATCTTTCCAGACTCTCTTGCATACCACCAACAAGTTGACCTTGCTTATCTTTACAAAATATCAATTTATTTTCCCGATTTCTTCTTTTACTACTTTTTATGTTTTGATATAATTCCTTGGTTTGCTTCTTGATATATGAATTTTCTAACTGCTGAATTCGTTCTACATGTTTTCTTTGCTTCTTTTCTGTACTTTTGATATTGCGATCTACTTTCTTCTGTATTACTCCGTAACATTCTCCTTCTTGCTTTTTCTCTTTGCTGTATCACCTCATTGCACTCGTCATCGAACCATGATTTTCTTATTAATTGTTTATTTTCGCATAATACCTGTGCTCCTTCTGTCATCATCCTTTCGAAGTTTTTCCATTGTACTTCCACGTTTTCCCCTTCAGAGGCTAGATTTCTGTTGATGCATCTTTGAAATTCATTTTTAATAGTTTCGTCTTTTAATTTTTCCATCGAGTATATTATTCGTTTCTCTTTTTTTCCCCTTTTTTCTTTAGTTTTTGGGGGTTTTTGGTATTTTATTTTTGCTCTTAAAAGTATGTGATCAGTGTCCACATCTGCTCCTCTATAACTTCTTAGATTTAATATATATTTCAAGTGTTTACTTTCGGTTGCTATATGGTCTATTTGGTTTATTGTTCTGCCATCTGGCGATATCCAGGTTCCTTTATGAATCTCCAAATGTTGAAAATATGTTGTGACTATTCTTAAATCGTTTTCCATTGCAAATTCTATAAACTTCTTACCATTACCATTGCTTTCAGTATGTTTGCTGTGATTTCCAATTATAGGTTTATATATTTCTTCTTTTCCCACTGTGGCATTAAAATCCCCTAACAACATTTTTACATCGTATCTAGGAATT
>SMLS01059802.1:0-17349 GCA_004785975.1 Popillia japonica
GGAGGCGCAATTTAGAAAAACTTAATAATAATAATATACATAATATACAAACTATTAAACTATTTAATACAAAGAAAGAAGTACAAACATATATAGTTATAGTATATATATAGTTTTTTATTATAAAAATCATCAATGCAAAGATGCACCTGCTCAACAACTATTCTTTAGGCCTTTTCCTTAAATATGTTAATGCTCTGCGTCAGACCCATCTCCCGCGGCATATTATACATCTTTATGTGTATATTATATATCTTTATGCAGTTGTAGGGAGGAGATTCTTCAAACAGTAGTATTGTGATGTGGTATACTAGTTTATTATTATATGCGACTTGGATAATACTTAACATTGAGATAATATTGTATATTTATATGTTTTATCATGTTTAACTCAATTTCTTTTATAATTCGAAACATCTCTTTACCTCAATAAGATAATCGTCTTCATCGCATGTGTCAAATTTCCTTTGATATGTAAACTTCGTTATTTGTCGATCACGTCTAATTTTAAAATTGGTACAGTCTTGTTGTTCGTCCAGCAATAATACACCTGTTTCATCAGCGCGAACATCCTAGAACAAATAAATATATGGTCACAACTTTAATAAATATACACAGTAAGATTAGAAGTGTTACGCCCAGAAAGAGAAATTTGTTGAACTCGAAATTTTGGCATCAAAATATACTATATTTAAAGCATGCTATGGTAAGAATGTCAACTTTTATCATTGATACTATTTTGCGAAAAAATCTCTTACTACTGCGAAGAGATTCATGTTCATGGGAGCTAACGAATATAGATCAATTTAGTTATTGCGTGTCCGTCTACAAGTATTAAGTGTAACAAAATGCCTAAAGTTCGACGGCGTCAAAACTCTCACCATTTTACTGACTTTAACAGGGATAGAATTGTTGCTTATTAAGATGTTGGTTTGTCCTATCACGAAATTGGTCATCGTGTTAATTATACTTCAATGATGATAATGCGTGTATCGTGTGTAGACAGACGAAGGTCTAGGAACAGGAAGAAGACAGCCAACTAGCTCTACGAGATCGTTTTGCTACAACGCGTCAAATTGATGGCCACTGGTTTGGAGAAGAAGGTGGACCTGTTACTATCCGTACACTATATCGCCGCATTCGAGCCTTTGAACTCTTTTGATACCGTCCGCGATTAGTGCTTCCTTTGACTACGGACCACTGTCGTCAGCGCTTGAACTGGTGCACAGAACGGTAGTATTGGGAAGCAGAATGGCATAATGTCGTCTTCAGCGACGAATCGCGATTCTGTCTAGGTATGCACAATGGCCGTAGAAGGGTACGATGCCGGCGTGGAGAGTGACGGGATATTGAGTTTGCTGTTGAGAGGCATATACACAGGACTGTTGGCGTAATGGTTTGACGACCTACTGTTTATGGTAGCCAGTTCTGTTTATTCGAGGCACTATGACAACTGCGCGTTATGTTGATGATGTCCTACAAACCACTTTATTACATACATATTAGCACTGAGAAGATAATTAGACTATGAAAAGTAAAAGGAATTAACAAAAACAGAAGAAGTAATTAATCTGAAACGCATTATCAATAACTGTGGTGATACCTGTTCATAGAATAATGTGAACTTTCGTCTTTGATACGAAAGATTCAAAAGAAAATGGAATGTTCTAAAAAGATTATTCAAAATAAAATAATAAGGCACTGACTTTTTCAAAGAACTTAAAGGGATGATAAACGATTTCAATATAACGACCAGTTGGGAATGTGAAACCAACAGATTAATGTATCGTATATTCAAAATCATAAGAAACTAACTTTCAACTGTTTACAACTGTTTTTGGCGATAATACTTCAGCCGATTCTGATTAGAGAACTGATTATAGAAATCGATTAATAGGATGGTCTATTACGTAATATACTGTTATGTTATTATTAATTGTTATGTTATTATTGATGTTATTGATATTGTTCATACTATCTCCTTATTCATGTCAGCAGTGTAAAATTAAAATTAAAAAAAAATTAAATTAAATTAAATTAAACATTTATATTAATTAATTAGTTTAAAAAAAATAACTCCAGCCAACGGCGTGCACGGGGAAAAATTAAAAAACCCAGATTATAATGTGAAAAAATTTATTCCTCAAAATTTATTGTAAAAACACATCACAAACACATATAACACATAATTACATCCATTTCGGCACAACAAACATTAAATTCAAGCTGGAATTATTAAAATTATTTTTAAAAAATAGCAAGCAGTACATTTGGAAATTTACTGTGTGGTAGGCCTGGAAAAAACAGAGAAACAAAGGGAGGGGACAGTTGTGTAGACATTCAACAATCAAAATTAAACTAGTGAACGTGAAGAAAACCCGGGAAAAGAAAAACAAGATTGAAAACGGGAGGGAGGAGTTTGTAACGCGCAGAAGAGGATATTGGATATGAAAAAAACACACACACACACACACACATTTAATTACATTGAGAAATTACAGGTAAGGGTTGAGGGTGGGTTAGTTAGATAACCATTGTAAAAGTTTTTTTAATCACATTATAATCTGGTTCTTCTTAAACTGTTTATATATTTTTTATTTCGTGTCATTAGTGACACGCAACAATACATACATACAGGGTGTCCGCGAAATACAAAGCATGCTTTTAAGGGATGATACACCTGCTACAACGATTTAGAACCAAAAACATATAATACACCTTGGGTCTATCTGTAAGCGTAAACGAGAAAAAAAATATTTCTCATGTCACAAACTTCGATGCATACTGTACACCGACAGCTGATCCGTGCAAGATTTACCCGACGATTACAGGCGTGTGTTGCAACACATCGAGCCTTTCCTGTAATACATTTTCTCCTGTCTCTCAAAAAAGTCCTTTTTAGGACCACCAATTTATCACAAATAAAAGAAAAGAACTCAATTTTGTAGTAGCCTTTACGAAAGAGCTTAAAGCGCCATAACATAATTGCAGTAATTACATTTTTTTTCATTCAATGCGACTTTCCCTCAACTTAAATTTTCATTTACCGATCGGAGGCTGCTATTAAATACGCCCTTTTCACTCTAACTTCAACATAACATCGATTTTATTGTCATAACATTATTTAAAAAAACGCAAAGGTACGTTTATTTTAAAACGTATGGCCATTGATTTCGTACGATACAAGTTCAAGGTCGTATAAACAGATGATGTTAGGCTTACATCTGCCATTCTATTGAATACGAGTACAGTGTGATGGAAGAGAAATGACGCCACGCTTCAATTTCAAAGTATGAAATAATTCGTTTTCATCGTTGTTTTCAGTTATTTTCAACCCTAAATTTTTGATATGGTTTTTTGGTTATTTAAGAAGCAATATGGATGAGTTTTCTTGTACAGTTTGACCAAATAAGGTTTTTTAGAAATAATTGTTTTTCTCGTTTACGCTTACAGATAGACCCAAGGTGTATTATATGTTTTTGTTTCTAAATCGTTGTAGCTATCATCCCTTAAAAGCATGCTTTGTATATCGCGGACACCCTGTATATGTATAGTAGGTACTCAATACGCTTATATATCTATTTAACATATAATAATGTAATAACAACCTTGTGACGGAAACTAAAGAAAGCTGAATTTAAGTTTGATGCTTTATACAAACCTCATACAATTCTGGAATCTCTGAGGTTGCAAAAACTTCGAAATGACCACTTAATGGCACTTAATAAATGCAGCAATATAGACAGGCAAGAGGATTAACCCGCTATTTAGACTAAATGATAGTCATGATACAAATACATATACCAAGAGCTAACTTTTAATGTGACGATCCTCTTTATATGTAAGATGAAAATATAACCTTCTATTAGTTAACACAGTCAAGAAATAAGCGCCTGTTACTCCGCTGGGCTGTCTCAATCCATACCATCGCCGTCTAACGACAAGCGTTCGCTACTGTCTTTACCTTTATCTAGCTACTACAGAATGTCATCGACACATCGATCTTTTCAATCAAATCAATTCGACGAAGCCCTCGTTTCGTACTACTGTGAGGCGATGGGGACGAATCGTTGGACATGCGTAATTCATTTCAAGTAATGCCGCCGTTCGATTCATTTCGTTCTTCATAAGACGTCGCTGGTTACGAGGTTTTAGTTTTATAGTAAATCTTGATCGCGGTCAATAATTATTAATACACTAGAATCTGTTATTAGTTACATTATCTGAAGCTTCGATATAAAAGTAAGACTGAATAAAATCAAATAACTGCTACATATCGCAGCTTACTGCGTTTTTTAGTTATCAAATGAGTATTGTCTTATTTTCCGTTTTCACTAATACGAATCGCTTAACAACAACGTGCTTTAGGCCTTATAAATCAGTTATACAATTTCAATGACTATAAACTTATAAATTTGATTAATTGATTAAATATAAAGATTATTTTGTATTGAAGGCCTAGTTAGAAGTCTAGAAAAAGGGTGTATATTTAGAATTTTGATAAGTTAGAAGATTTAAATGAATATAAATATTTAAATTAAAAAAAAAATGATTGACTTCTGCCAATGTCCTGTCACTGTCCCCTCCCTTTTGTTTCTCCATTTCACCCAGGCCTACCACTCTGTAAATTTCCAAATGTACTGCTTGATATTGTTTAAAGATGATTTTCGTAATTCCAGCTTGAATTTCATGTTTGTTGTGCCGAAATGGATGTAATTATGTATTATATGTGTTTGTGATGTGTTTTTACAATAAATTTTGAGGAATAAAATTTTTCACATTATAATCTGGGTTTTTTAATTGTTCCCCGTACACGCCGTTGGCTGGAGTTATCTTTTTTTTTACTAATTAATAATTAATTAATTAATATAATTGTTTAATTTAATTTAATTTGATATATTTTTTTTTATTTAAATTTAACACTCCTAACACGAATAAGGATTTAGTGCGAATAATAACAATCATAATATAACAATATATTCTATATCTTCTATATCTAATCTTCACGTTCAGACTATCATGAAGATACAACATCATTCTCATTTGAAGAATGGTTTTGTAATCCCTTATTACCAAGTTTACCAAAAGGTAGTGCGATGGTGATAAACAAAGCTCCACTCCATATCATTTGCAGCGGTAGTAAAGTGCATACAACCGGTAGTGATAGGAAAACTATTGAAGAATTTTTTTGGTTTGCATTATGAAGATCATCAGACGAAATACCAATTATAGAATCAAAGAAGTAGCACCTACAGTTTTACATTTATAGCCGTATCATTGCGTTTTCAACCACATAAAATTGGTATGGTTTCAATTGAAAAACACCATAACGCGAACTAATCAAACAATTTAATGAAAATACCGTAAAATATATGTAAGTGCTAAAAATTGAAAAAATGCCGTTCAACATGTAATTTACAAAAGAGAATGACTTAATGTATAATATTGTGGCACCCTTAATTAATTTGCTATACGATTTAGATACAGACGACAATTTACTAGATTACGCATTTAATGAAGATTCTACCCCCTAACAATACTGTTTGATGTTTGTTGTTGCTACGTTTAGTACTTCCACGTGGACGTTTTCTTACTTAATTAGAAGGCGCCAATTTGTAGTTAATACGGACAATTAATTCATAAACCACAGGTAAGGGAATGCACTTTCATCCACGTAAGAACCGTACACACCTCTTGCAATTTTCTGTGTGAATCCTGTATTGCTCCAATTAAACTATAGTAACAATATTGAAGTAGGAATAATGTAGAATTTTGGTACTAGCACAATTAATATCCAAGTTAGTTCAATGTTTGTCAATGAAGTTTATCAAAATATATAATACTATTGGACGGATTCGTCAATCTTCCTATCACGGATAGTACTACTATTGACGTAGTTACATCGACTCACCGCAACTTGTCAGTGGTATGTTTTTATTACGTTATCTTCACCATACTGTCGTCACTAGAAAAGGTCGAAAAAATTTTTAGATTTAGAAACTAAGTTAAAAATTATTTCATGTCTTGAATCTGGTGAAAGTGCATCTGCAGGGCGCAGATTTAACATTAGCGAATCTACCGTACGAAGTAGCAAAGTTCAGAAAGAAACTATAAAACGATCTATTCTGCAATGTACGTCGACCCTAAAATTACCCAACTAGTGCGCGACCCGATAATTGAAAAGATGATGAAAATCTTATTAGAATGGATAGAAGACAATAATCAAAAGCGTATTCGAACGCTATAACAATTCGAACAAAAGCAAAGCTTTCATATGACAGTTTAAACAAGGATGGGGAAGTATCGGCCAGCAAGCAAAACTTTAATGTAAGTAAGGACTGCTTTAATAGGTTTGAGCAAAGACATAAGCTGCACAACATAAAATTCACAGGGGAAACGGAAAGCGCTGATGAAAACGCAACTAGATTGTTTGTTGATACATTTAAAGAAACTGTAGATTCTCAAGGCTACAATCGAGACCAAATATTCAATGGTGATGAGACCGAGCTGTATTGGAAACGTATACCGTCTCAACATCGTTCCGAGAATCCTCGAGCATTCGAGAACATTAACAATCTACCTGTTCATTGGAGATCCAACAAGAAGGCCTGGATGACTGCTCTACTGTTTTAGGACTGGGTTAAGAATTGCGTTTGTCCAGAGATAACGCAATATTTCAGGACCAAAAATCTAACGATAAAAGTTCTATTTCTCGTGGATAACGGCCCCGAGTCACCCTGAACATTTGCAGTTTGCTGATGAAGTTATAAAGGTGATGTTTTTTCAACCGAACACCAAAATGCTGTCAGAGTTCTTCAACATCAATATCGTCGTTCAGGAAGAAATATTGCAACTGGGAAGGTCATTGGACGGAGAAAGTTTTGCAGACGTGGATGTACAAGATATGGAATACGTGATTGATGCGCACAATGCTGAACTGTCCATTGAAGAATTATGTTCGCAATATTAGAACACTTCAGTAATAACACAGGTGGAATCAGAAGTAACTGAGGTCAGCTGCAAAGGCAAGCTAACAGTATCAAGTCTTTTTCTAATGGCGGACAAGGTATGTGAAATGGACAGCAACTGGGAACGAATTTCAAGTTCTGACGCGCCTTAGAATGTTCGTTTGTTCCATATAAGGTTTACTAAACGAGCAACGGAAGGAAACTAAACAATCAAAGATTTGCAATTTTTTTAGACCAAAAATATATAGATGTTACGTGCATGTATACATTATTTTCTTTCGCATTGTAAATTGACGTAAAAGTACATGTTTAATGTTGTCTCGTCTTTTTAATTTTTTCTTCACTAACAGAACGAACCCCCGTAATCGCGAATTCAGTATTGGCCACCATATCTCAGAACGTATAACTCGCGAATACCAGGCACGCAGTGTATTTCAAAACGTCTGTAGCCAATAGAATACGAGACTTGTCGGATGCATCTGATTGGTATACATATCAGTACGAACGATAATCCTGCTGATTTAGTTTCCAGCAAAAGTTCTCTTTCATTTTAAAGCGACCAAGCTTATGGTGATACGGTCCTGAATTTTGGAATGACCTTCAAAACTTTTACCTAATTCTGAACATATAGAAATTGGTAATCTGCTAGAAGTTATGGTAGTGACAGTAACCGTATAAAATGAAGATACTTAATTTGAAAAATACGACAATGATAATGAATAGAAAATACATTATTTATCGATAGAAACGAAATAGATTGAACTAAATATTTCTAATAGTTTAGTGAGAGTAAATAAATTATTAAATTCGGCACCTGAGGTACAGACTTATAATATACTATTTATATTCCCTACAAAATCCTGCTATTGACGATTTGGGGTTGCTTTAATAGAAGAAGCTATTTAGTGTTCTAAGTCAACATTATCCAGAGTTTTATAAAAGAATGAATTTATATACAAGTAAATTAACAAAAAGCAAGTTGTAATAAAAAGCTCGAGAATCCGCAGGTTGCGGTATGGTTATTTGGTATTTACCGATAAATACAGACAAGAGGGAAATATTTGTTATCTTGGCGGAACGTACTATAATATGCACGATATAGTTAGAAACGGCTGGTACAATAATTCAGATCAATGCAAATTAGACGTTTCTTTATCTAGAGCAATAAAATCTCTTAAATTCAGTAAAAGTGTTATCGAACTAATAAGAAAGGAACTGGAGGGAGCAACATTAAATGCACGGTCCATCCAGATGTCATAATTTATGTAAATAAGGGTGGAGATTCTAATGAAACACATTTTGAGGACGATATATGTAGATACTTCTGTGTAACACCTATTAATTTATTTCATTTAATTTCTTTGTTTTGCTATCGAACGTGACACTACAATACATATGTATATGTATGTATATGTAAATTCTTTTGTGTAATTCACATACATATGTATATACAATGTATGTGAGTACTTATCTTCGGACATACAAATTCTTCTATGTATTATTATTTGTACATATGTATAGTTAAGAAAAAAAGTATTCGTACATCAAGCTCTCCAGATATGATATTGAAATATCTTTTTGTTAAATACAATTTTATAAGATTATTGTATTGTACTATGTAGTAAATGAAATACACTGCCAGATCATATATACATACATTCATTTAAAGTAGGTACTACAAATGCAACTAAAAAAATAAAATTAAACCGACCTACAAAATTACGAGGAAAAGTAGTTCGTACGGTATGAAATAGGCTAATCTCCAAATCCTGCCGGTAAATCCCGACTGGATGGATGCAGGCAGATGATTCAGTAGTGTCTGTGAACGTAACGTAATATCATAAGAAAGTTGTATAACAAACAAAAATCTTTAAGCAAATTGTGGTAATTATTAGGAAAAGTTACACAGCTGTTCACCATATTTGTTAAGACACGCAGAAAGTGTCAAAAATAAAAGACATTCTGCTAAACCACGCGCACTGAATCAACGACACGAAAGGTTTATATTACAGAAGACTAACGAAAATCCTTTTCAAACCTCTCGAAATTTGAGTAATATGCCGATATGATATGAATCAAATGTTCAGATAGACATATTTGTCAATTATCTGGTCAATAAAAACGAGATTACCTAGTCCAAATGCAGTCATACAACCCCATACCATTGCGTTTCCGCCACCGTGTTTTACAGTAAGTTTCAAGTTTTTTTTTTCTGCAACGCAGTTTCTTCTTTTCTCCATACTAATTCGCTCTGATCTGATACCCATAGATTGAGTTTTCTGTCATCAGAGAAAATAAGACGTTTCCAGCGATTTATGGGCTTATTAACATACATTCAAGCAAATTCGTGTCTTCTCTCTATTTACAGCGCTAATAAATAGCTTTCTTCGTGCTATTCGTGTTCGAAAACCTGCTTGATGTAATTTATTTCTTATTGTTGTTTGATTCACACATTTTCCAGTTCCCTCTTGAAGCATATTACTCGAATTTCGAGAAGTTTAAAAGGGTTTTCGTTAATCTTCTGTAATATCAATCTTTCTTTTCGTTGATGTAGTACGCGTGGTCTACCAGAATGTCTTTTATTTTCGACACTTTGGGTACTTCTGAATTTCTATACAATATAGTGATCAGTTGTGTAACTTGTCCCAATAATTGCCAACATTTGCCTTAAAGATTTTTGTTCATTGTACAGCTTTATTATGATAAAACGCTCTTCGATCGTTGTTTCCTCTTTCTTGTTACCCATACATTTAGAGTTTGTATTATGACCGTACTATACTGACCCACAGGCACTAGTGAAATATCTTCCTGCATTCATGTAGTCAGAATTTACTGGTAGGGTTCGGGGATTTCCCTGGTTCATATCGTACGAATACTTTTTTTTCTCGCAGTTTTGTAGGCCGGTTTCATTTTTATTTTTCTAGTAGCATTTGTAGAGTACATGCCAAACCTGAAGGCACCTAATCTGCGCGAGGCGTGACCGAACTATAGTACTATACACGCTGAAGACATTTCTCTAAGTTGCCATAGTAACAGCGTATAAACATTGGCGTGATATACAAACTAATCAAAGCTTCGAAGAATTATTTGTAAGTGTCCCATTAAGTTGTAATTTAATGTAAAATTATAGGCAGAAAAATTAGCATTATAATAAAGGAAACAGTGGTTAATCATTTAAATGCGAAATAGAAGTTAGTTGGATATTATATATATTTATTTATATATTACAATACAATAATCTTATAAAATTGTATTTAACAAAAAGATATTTCAAAATAATATCTGGAGAGCTTGCTGTTACGAATACTGTTTTCCTTAACTGTATATTTTTATTGTGACACCACTCTATACATACATACATAGATCTTTATAATGTTCAAACATATTATAGGTACACAGTTAAGTTAGTTTTGGTCTCAAATAAAAATGTTTAATCGCGCCTTGACTATGTTCTCTTTAGCCAAGAAGTTTATAACATATCACTGTCTTAATCGGTATCCGGATTGTAATTATATCGGAGTCATGTAGTCTCATGTACTATGAAACATACTATAAGCAGTAAGTTTTATAATAAACCACTAGTTTTGAGTTATTAAAATTTACAGTTACCTTGACCATTAGCCACAAGCTGTCAAAGGAAATAGATGTAATAAACAACAACATAAATAAACTACTATTTCCGAAAAAGCCGAAATTAGTGTAAGTATAATGCCTTAATAATTAGTATTATTAATTAGTAATAAATTTTATTAGATATGACTAAAAATCTTTATTTTCTAAGACGAAGTTAACTGTAAAGGTTATTCAAATATTCTGATTATAGTTCCTTTAGCACAAAAAATAAGCTGGTTAAAAATGTAGCGTGTAGAATCAAAAATTACTTAACTAATTTTTATATGTATTTTTAATATATGTATTTTTATGACCTTTTTTAACTTATCTTATTATCCAGATAAAGTCAAATTTATTCCAAAACCTTTACAATATATATAATCTGGTTTTCGTAACAATTTCGTCAGTGGAATAAAATTGACCTAAAAATTGACATTTATTTCGTGTCAAATTCTAAATAAATAACTAGCCATGCCTATCAAAAAATTATCTACAGACAAAGAAATTCAGTGATATATAGGATTATGTTTAAAATATAATGGACAATTTAAGATATTTTGTTATCATTGACCTAAAAAGGGGAAAAACTATCTGGATAATAAGATATGTATTTTTATGACCTTTTTTTACTTATTTTATTTTTCTGATATTTTTCCACTTCTAGGTCAATTACAACAGTCTAATTAACATTTGCACCAAACAATAACAGATAGTTATTTACAAATTTGAAAACTAAGATTAAAATGTTGTTAAGATATTAAAAAAGGAAAATAGTCATAAAAAGAGATTATATAATATATGAAATGATGTACATTAAAAAGAAAATAACGCGGTCAATTTTAGAACAGATATAGAAAATTTAAGTATTATTTATAATAATTTGATCACCTAATCACGCCTGAATTTTATCAAATTAAGCTCTTGACTAGGTTTTTTTGCCATGTTTTTCCCTAGTCCTTGAACAGAGTTGTTAGAGCTTGACAAAAAAATACATTGATATAAGGATCATTATTCTTATGATTATAAATTTATATTTCAAAATTATCTTAAATTGTTCACTATATTGTAAACATAATCCTATAGGTCACTGAATTTCTTTGTCTGTAGATAATTTTGTTGATAGGCATGGCTAGTTATTTATTTATTATTTGACAGGAATTAAATGTCAATTTTATTCCACTGACGAAGTTGTAACGAAAACCAAATTATATTGTAGAGGGTTTAGAATAAATTTGATCTTTATTCGAATTCGAGTGTTGTAATTGACCTAGAAATGGAAAAAATATCAGAAAAATAAGTTAACTAATTTTTTAACTAGCGGAGGACATTTTATTCTATTTTCTAGAATATGTATTTTTATTACCTTTATGTACTTATCTTATGTTGCTGGTACTTTGCTCCACTTCAAGGTCAATTATAACACTTTCAGGTCTATTTTGTAGAAAAATTTTATATTACCAAATCAACTTAACATGTACTTATAATTAATTATGCAATTTTTAGATTTGATATAACTTTAGTTGATAGGAAATGCTTTATACTCAAGCATCGGACAATACCAACATATTGTTGCATTGTAACGTGTTATTCTTATTCCTATAATTGACTTACTTGTAAATGTACGTTGTGCTTCCAGTTATACCACAAAACACAATAATCTGCTGGAAACAGTTCACCTCTGTTGGAAAATCCAATTGCAAACCATTTAAAGTTGCTAGGTAAATGAACCTCGAATATTAAATTTTCGCTAATATAGTCAATTTGCCAGTCAAGTGTAATTAAGTTATCTTCATTGAGAGGGACGTGATATATGTTGTTTTCGATATAACTTCCTAGGAAAGTAATTAGTGTATACATATATTTTAGGTAACGATATAAGTTATATATAATACCATTTACTATAAGACAAAATAGTATACTAATATCTAAAAACCGCTGCAATAGTAAAAACTGCCTAAACATATTGCAAATACTATTTAAAAATTACCGAGAATCTGCGAAAAGTTTCTCTTATATAGATTGTCTTGGAAATTGAACGCCTGCGCAAGAGAAATATATTATAGGTATTATTGAATGCAGTTGAGGATACCCCTATTACGGTTAAAGTTTAATTAGAAGATCGAAGATATTATTAACGCTAGCTTGGTCTTGATTGATATTTCACACTCACTTTCCGTATTATTAAAACATCCTGCACTCTACTTGAATTTAAACTGCTCATAATATTTTTTGCATATTTTCTTTCTTATAGATCTCAATCTTTCGAATTTTACGAAAAGATGTTAATAAACGTAAATAATAGGTACATAAATGCGAAATGTATTGGCGTAATTCGACTAGTTTACCTAAATAACTTTTCGATGTTTCGCTTATATTCCTCGCCTATATTCGAAATCGAGATACTTATTTAATTTGAAAATAGCTGAGAAGCAGGGGAATTCATTTGTGTCAAATTATTTTTAATGCTTCGGATTCTATTCTTCCAACCAATATTCATGATTTGGAGGAAACGATCCATTTCACGTTTATTTTTAAGAATTTCTTTACGCATAGAAATAGCGTGCTGGCTTTTTGGGCATTTTCTACTTCAACTATTTTATCTGTAAGCACCGGTAAACAATCCCATTCCAAATAAGCATGCAAATACTTCTGCTCTACCAGGTATTGCGGAAGACAGGAAAAACAAGCCAATATAAAAAATACTTTAAGATAGTGTGCATCAAAGCAGGATACCAGATAGTATACCAGTAAGTATTAGTTAGATCTGCAATACCTCCAGTGCGGAGTGAAGAAAAACGATATAATAAAATAATATTGGTGAAATGACGATATCACCGCGTTGACAAAAAGAAACGATAAAAAGAATCTTGAAATTAGAATCTATAAGAGAAGAAGCTGAAGTCATACCGAACTAATAAACTCACCGAATACAGTCTTTGTATAAGATTAGCTAGGTGATATAGGATACACTTTTTTGCCCGTTCGGAACACACGACGATCAGTTTAACAGCCTTGAGCTTTTTACAGCAGATAATATATCAAGAGTGATGAACTTTCTATCATACTGGAACGTACTTATACCAATAGAATCCTGAATCTGATAATCTGAACCCAACAGAAAGGAGCGGATGTGCTCAGAACTTCTTATGAACATATACAATTGCTATTTAACGGAAGGAGCAGTTTACACTAGATGGATAGTTCAGAAATTATGTATTTACAAAAATATATAGATACAGTTCTGTATTCACCTGCATATCGTAATCATGCAACTACATGTTAGTAACCTACAATACCTTGCGCCATAATGCACAGATGGATGTGAAGAGAATACCCAAAATTACACTAATCTTGAAATATGTATCTCAGAGATGTATTGCGCACGATGGAAGGTAAAACAAGCAATAATTTTAGTATATAGATCATTGGCACGGCAAATCGAACCCACGGCAAATAGAACCACTATCTTGATTGAAGAACAGCATTAAGTCTCGAGGCCAAAGCGAATGTGCAAAGTAACTTCGACTACGTCATTAGAGGAGGATAAACAATATAGGAAAACGTTTTCCATATTGACCGGTACAGCCAAACCATCAGTACTACTATCATTTATTAAAAAAACCTTTTCCTATTTAAGTAAATTGGCAATGTACAGTCGCTCAGTGCTGATGACTTAACATTTTACGCGTAAAGTATCTTTTGTCTTTTACTATAGTTTTTAGATTCTACGCTTTTTTAAATATTATATAAGGTACCGATGGGTAATAGTGCCCACCATAAAGTAAGACCCACAGACTCAAAATTCGCACCTATGGATGCACGATAGGCATTTTGACGGTAAGATGTGACTGGTAGCTTCAGTTCCAGTATACTTGCTGACATTTGTGCGTGCCTATTACTTGAATAGTGTTGTGGTGGTGTACTGGGCAATCACTCTATATCAAGGTACGTCTATTTTATTTGTTGTAATGTTACAGGGCACACGGTTTTTGCTTATTCTGATGAAGTGTTGAATTAATGGCCATGATATCTCACTATGTTTAAGTTTAGATTATATTATACATTACAAATTAAGATCTTCTGTGATATTCTGCGTTCGGGAAAACAAAGCCTGGGGCTTATCAGAAATTTCTTTATGGGCTTTATTTTGATATTTATAGTTCAGATGATTAAATATAATCTGGAAAGATGATGGAAGAGGGTTTAGAGCTTTTAAAACAAGGGCATTCGGAAAGAGAAGTGGAATCACGAACTGGTATTCCGCGATGCAACTTAAGAAGTCCTGTAAACAGTGAAGTAGTCTCGAGGAGACTTGGACGCAAATAAACTTTGACAAAAGAATAAGCGGCTGAGTTGGAAAACAAAATAATTCGATTAGCAACTATAGGGCTTCCTCTTACACTAAAAGCTCTGAGAAGTAGTCATTTTAGTTTCATACAAATGGTCACAAAAATAAACCACCTCTTAGTAAAAGATTATTTCACAAAATTAAATGAATTGCTTGAAGAATAAGACTAAAATATGCACCAGATAAAATATTCAATATGGATGAAAAAGGTTGCCGCTTAACTTTACGCCATTCACAGTTACTATTGGCATTAAAAGGAGCAAAGCGGATTCATCTGGTATCGCAAGCCCACGCAGAGAATGCCACTGTTGTAGCATGTGTTAATACTCTAAGTAACGCAATACCACCAATGATGCTATGTATTTAGTGTCCGTCAAAAACCTATGTTATCTGACCATCTATCAGTTGACTTAACAGTTTCCATCAACCCTCAAGGAAGCAAGAGATTTACGAGATGTAAAGCTGATGGAAAAGCGTTGCTTATATTTGATAGTGCCCCATGCCATCTTGATATTACCATTGCAGACAAAACTGAAGATAGGATAAGATTGTATTGCTATGTCTTCCTTCTCTTGTAATACAACCCATAAGCTACACCGTCTCGACAAAGCTGTGCTTAGATCATTTGAACACTACTGGCCCGATGGGTTAATACACTACTGGAGCCAACATCCAGATCGCTGTTTAACTAAGGATAGATTTGCTGCTGTTTTTACACCTATTTTGGAAAAATGTAGAACGGTAGCAAACATAACAAGTGGATTTAGAAGTACCGGTATCTATCCCTATAATCCGAGCGCTATACCAGATGAAATCCATGCTCCATGAAATCCATGCTCCATCAAAGATATCAAGAAGGATTGTAGAACTAGATATGTCTTCCGATAAAAATTTACCATTATCTTAGAAATACAGCGAGAAGTAGTAACAAATTCAGAGAAGTTATCGAACCCATTCCTGGCCATCATGTATTTCATATCAATTACCAAAAAGAGGTAGTATAAATCGTGAAGAAGAAGAAACTACCTTACCAGAAAAATCACCCGAGTCTCAAACCAAGACATTTAAGGAAATTTTAAAATTCTCAAATATTCCCCAGAAGAATTCGATAGACTTGGCCCTTAATTATAAGTCACAGCTTGTCGCGAGGAATTTATTGAACAAAAAGAATAATCAAGACGAACCAGCATTCTCTTCCAAAGTTCGAAAATTTGTAGCAAGGCCAAATAAAAAATGGGAACGATACATATTGTTTCGTTTATGACACGGCTGACTTGTAGCTTAAGCATAAACAGTGCGCTGGGTTGGTTTGGGAAGATGAAGAAGAGTTTATTTATCTACATTGTAAAAATTAAATTATTTAATTACAGGTCTTTATTTTTCGCCATCTATGAAAAAATGTATAGCCCACTGTCCTTTTTTTAATAAATATTATTTTGTTTATCGAGCTTAATAAATATGTCTGTTTCGGCCAGTGTAAAATTTTACCAAAATAAACGAGAAGTTTTTGAATAAAATGCTAAATAGTTAGTTTTAGGCGGGCCTTATTACACTCCCGTACCCTACTAAAAACAAGAGAGTATTTTGAATCAACTATCTTACGATATTCAACTTTGCATTTTAAAAGCAGCCTTTGTAAATCACTTGCTAATGATTGTCAATGATTCCTAACATTGAGATGTTCATAGTAGTTTGACAACCGCTAACTTCGACCTTGAATTGATTGATGTTACAAATTTGAGTTAAAATTATAATTTTAATAAGCCGCTTGTATCACATTTTAATGTTATTAAAAGGCAATGCAGAATTTGTTGTTTTGTCAGAAATTAAAGTGTTTAATATAAAACACCTCGAAGTATATATTGACTGAAATTTAGGTCAGATGACAACTGAATTAATGCGAAAGCGCTGCTGTAGAGGTATTCTCATATCCGAAGATTAAACTTCCGGAATTTCATTTAGGCATGTTCACGTACCAATGCAAAAAATTCCATTCATTTATTACGGGTGACTATCGACTACACATAAGCGAATAGAATCCACAATTGAATGTATATTCTAAGAGTCAAAATAAAGTTTCCAATATACAGGGTGTTTCCTAACTAATCTAAAATATTATATGGGGTGCTTCGTCACTCAATTTTAAGACGAAAAGTTCATATAAACATGTGTGATAAGTCTTGTCGTGAGAGATACAGGGTGTTGAATTGTTTGTAATAAATCAGCTGTGATTGTATTTGAAATTAATTTTTCCTGATGTCGCTGCTGGTTTTTAGAAGTAATACTGTAATATATTTAGGTTTGTTGGAAGTAGTATGCCTTGAGTTAAATTACAGTTTCTAGGATATAATAATAATAACAGCTTAGTTAAAACATATTGAGTGATGTTGAATTAATGAAATATACTTTTGAATAAGAAAA
>SMLS01059803.1:0-15314 GCA_004785975.1 Popillia japonica
TGTCAACTATCATACGCTGCACATCTTTACGTACTCATGTAGCTTACCATTCAATGCTTATACATAGCTTCTAAGAAGGGTGAAAGTATAAATCCTAAAACATATTTTATAAACAAACCAGATTTGAGAGCATTTGTGTATTTAGAGTAAGAAGTTTAAAAACAACGCAATAAAATGCGATGATAGCCATTGTGATTTTATCGTATTTTTCTATCCAGTAAAAGGAAATCCATTTACCTTGACGCAATTTCTCATGTCATTTAGATTATCAATGCTTCTTTAAAATTTGATGGATTTATTCTCCAATGCTCAAGTATTGTAGTGGTCTATTAGACTAGCGTCACACATAAAGTAATACGACAATGTGTCTAGGTACGGCAAAGTTTCAATATTCTGAAGCAAAGGCGGATAATATATCTGTTCCTCATGTTGGATACATAAATGTATCAAGATCAACGAAATTTGGAATATTTACAAGTGATAAAAGAAATATTTCATCTTTTAGTAAATAAATTTTCAACTTCCAACAACCGGAAATAATTAGTTTTATTATAGCTTACTTTCAAATACAAACAATATTTATCTAGATGCCTACCTAGCACACTTAGTTTAATTGTTTTAGTAGTTATCCACTCTCCCGCCTCTTCCGTGGACATTTATATCGCTACTTTTTGTGTAACAATTGCCTTAGAAAAGCTGATTTCATATCGCACCTTGATGCTTTGACATGAGCATTGTTTTCCTATTCAAAAATGAAAATGATAACATGTAAGTAAATCATTATTCTTCACTACAGAAAGGCCGACATAGAACAAAAGATATATGTATATAAATTGAAGTAAGGCCTCATGTCATGCCGTTACTGGATCCTTCCCACTCAATTAAATATTCCGTCTTTCCCGATGGTCCAATCCTTTTGGCTTTTATACTAAATCTTTCACCGGCAGCAATTCTCATCGCCGCACCAAAATAACTATTCACTGAACTTTTCAAATCATCCATGCTAATATCCGGCTCCTGTTTTACAGGACTCGGTTTCGGCGTAGGAGGATTTGATATTTTTTCTTTCTCTTGGCTTTTATCTTGTCTTTGTCGCAATCTTCTTCCATTCAAAGCATAATCCACACAATTACCGATTTGGGATTGGGGTGACGTATTTTGGTTTAAAGTTGATCGTAAATTTCTCTGGCCCCACTCCTTAGCATCCGGTCTTACAGGAACTACAGTTGCGGTCTTGCTAGCAGTTTGCAAACTATTTGTGAATATAGGAAGCTGATTTGACCGATTCCGCCTCAATCTACGTCTCTTAACTTCGCCATTTGGACCTATGCATATATCTTTTTCACTGAGTTGTCTTTTCATTGGTCGAATTACAGGCCTTCCAGGAATAACAGCCGTTAGCGGTAAAGGGAGAGTAATAGCATCTTTGCTGCGTTTTTTCAAATGTTCAACATTACCTCTCATTAATGCTAAAAAGGGATTATTCTTTCCTTCAAAGTCCTTTGGTGGCGGTATAATTAAATCTAATGTACTTTTTGAAGACGTTTCATCTCCTGACGTATCACAAGGAGTATTAAGCTCATTAAGATTCGTATCTAAATTATTCTTAGTAAGGTTCGATTTTGTTAGTTTAGCAGGATGCTTTCCTAAAATACATAAATTTTGTGATAGTAATGTATTCGAGCTTTCAGTAAATTCAGTCGCAATATCAGGGCCTAAACTGCTAGAACCTGAGGCTGGAGGTGTTGGTGGTGCTGATACGGACGTTGGCGGAGTTAAAGGCAGTGTTTCTCTGTTTTTTGTACTTTTACTATCTAAACTTAGTCTCTTAGGTCTATGATACTCCATATTACTTTTTCTTTTCTTTACTTCGTCTTTACCTTTTCTTCTTTGTCTTCTCAATATCTTATCTCTAGTTCTTACATTCAAGGCTAACAATCGTTTCTTATGTTTTAAACTAATTTTAGGAAACGGCACACTCCTTTTTGCACAACCACCCCCATATTCTACTTTGTACAATTTATTATCTAGATGGTCTTCATGTTCACCATCAGGGCTAGGGCAGGGAGATTCCGTTTCAGAAAGTGCACTGTTTTCCTGATAAGCAATACCCATCATAACATTTAACATGTGGTTATCAAGAACGACTATTTTTGTTAGAGTGCCCTCCCCGTGACTGCATGCTGATTCTTCCAAAGGTAGAAACTGTAATCTACGATTTCCCTGCCATCTTTCTTTTAACTCATCTTCAGATATGGAACCGACTGGTGGTAAAGTGACACAGGGAGCTGGAGGTGGTAATCTTATCCGGAGACCCCAAATTGTAGTTCGCTTTTTAATTTCTCGACCACACTTGAAACGGTTTCTGTTGTTTGTCAGTACGGATAGAATGTTTTCGCGACGTTCCGATTTTGAAACATTAAATATCTAAAAGAAAATTCCACATTTTATTATACTGTTGAAATAGATAATTACAAACTATGAATACTTCATCTACTATAAGAAACAGATGCATGTGTTATTATACTTCAAATTTAGTTTATTTCAAGTTAATATTATAATTGCGTATACAGGGTGTCTACTGAATAGTCTATGAAAATGAAAGAGGTGAAAGCTGGTGGCATGGAAACCTAAATTCCAAAAAAAGAATACTTTATGTTGACGCAGTAACGAGAAAATAATATTTTTCAATCGTGGTCCGGCTCTGTGTAGCGCAACGCGTAAATACATGGGCAACAGTGGCAGAAAGTTCAGTCATTCACAGGCATTCGTTGGCGTATGTGTACATTATGACGAGTTATACGAATACTGAGTACGTGGACATGATTTTAATCTACGGAGAAACACAACACGGAGGACAAAATCTTGGAGCAACGGAACGTCTGTACCAAGAACGATTTCCTCATCGTAGGCATCCCTGCGCTAATACCATATTACGAGTTCTACAACGGGTACGGGATACGGGTACAGTAACGCCGCGCTATGAAGGTCGTGTGGCAAAGATCACAACATGCAACGAACGGAAGACAACCTTCTCCACCTCGTAGAAATGAATCCAGGAATAACTACGAGAACTGCTGCAAGACAATTAAATATTTCCCATGGTACTGTGCACAAAATTTTACGGAGTAATTTACTGCACCCGTATCACATACAGAAAGTGCAATGTCTATCAGCAAATGATTTTCCTCGACGGGGTTGCCTTTTGTGAATGGTTGCCTTCCAAACCTTCGATCCGTGATCCTGTTTACTGACGAATGCTGCTTCACAAAAGATGGTGTGTTGAATGATCACAATATTCACCACTGGGCTGATTAAAACTCACACGATATCCACCAGAGTTCATCAATGTATGGGTCGGAATATTGGGCGATCATTTATTTGCGCCATACGTACACTGGCTTGCAATAAAATCCCGAACACTTTAATGTCAAGTAGCTTGTTTTTTAAGATTATTTACTAATGTAACCTGACTTTAGTTTTGACAGATTTGACATAAGATATGAACATAATATGTAGTCCGTTGGACAGTGCGGTGGGTATTTAGTATAAAATCAAATACAAAATTTGGTTAATATCCTATATTGTTAATAATAACGATAAACATACAAATATAGAAGGTAGTATAGGAGGTATCTAATTATAAGTCAGTACTTAATCATTGCACCATTAGATTCTAAAACCTGTGCAAGTCTTGTTGGCATTGACAGAATAAGGTTTCTCCAAATATCCTGATCCTCACTTAATTCCTCCCAAGCATTCTCAATTGCCGTCCATAATTCATTTTTATTACGGAATCTTAAATTTCGTTCATACATTCGTTTCACCATTACACCCCAAACGTTTTCAATCGGATTTAAATCCGGGCTGCGTGATGGCCAAGGTAATATTTCAACGTTCCGATTGGTAATCCACTGTGTGATAACTCTGGCGGTGTGCACAGGATTGTTATCTTGTTGAAAAGTGAAAGTATTATTAGGATATGTTTGTGATACCGACGGAAGCATAACATTCTCTAAAATATCTAGATATGATTGGGAGTTTAAACGGCCTTCAATTTGCCATGCAACTCCCGCACCCTGTGCACACATCCATGCCCAGACGTTAACAGAAAATTTTCCAGATCTATTTGGCGGAGCCACATATCTTTCATCATATCTTGTGTTTCTTGGGCGGTACACTTTCACGTGACCATCGTGGCATGACTGGAATATTTTTTCGTCCAAAAATACTACACTTTCCCAGAAATTTTGTTCGCGATGTATATAATTTAATGAAAATAAGACTCTGGATTGTTTATTTTCTACAGATAATAACTGTTTTTTAGCACTTGCAAATTTTTTTAATTCGGAAGTGCTAATTCTGCGGCATGCTGTTGACCAAGATCCTGGAAAATTTGTGTGAAATACAGCATCTTTTGCTGTTTTGTATGGATTTTCTCTTAAATAATCTAATAAAAATTCATCTTGTTGCTGATTTGAAATTCTCGGCCGCCCTGAACCTTCTTTCCTTTTAACACTTCCATCTTCTTCCCATTTTTTCTTAACACTCAAAACCGTAGATTTTGATAATATTAATACTTTATCACATTCAGATAATCTTAACATGTTGATCAATTTTGAATGATTTAAATTGACTGTCAAATTAGAAATGTCAGAAGAAAGGTCAATTTAATACAGCCAAAACTAAGCGTATGGGATTTTATTGCAAACCAGTGTACTTCCCCAAAGATTAAATGCTGTAGGTTATTTCAATTTTCTGCAGAATACGTTGAGTGATTACTTGGACGACATACCACTAGAGGTACACTTAGAGGTACGACAGCAAATGTGGTTCATGCATGATGGGCCACCTCCACACGTTGTTCGATCTGTGCAGGAGCATTTAAACCAGGCATTTGCACACTGGATAAGACGAGGAGGAACGGTGCCATCGCCAGCACGAAGTCCCGATTTTAATCTGTAGGACGTTTTCGTGTGGAGATACATGAAACACCTCATTTATGATCGTCCAGAAGACATTTTACACGCTGAGGATCTTCGAAACCGTGTTGTCACAGCGGCCCAGCTTATCCGTCAGGAAATGCCTAGCTTTCAAGCTGTTCGTGATAATTTTTGCCGTTGTACAGAAGCGAGCCCGCTAGCTGCTTTAAGATTTTGTCCTGTTTCTCACCAAAAAGTTCTTTTCTGGACTACCACGACACTATTCATTTGACACCCTGTATACAGTATTGGAAGAAATAATAGAAACGTGCCTTTTCATCAATTTTTAATATAATTTTTACATTGTTTGATCAACTTAGGTTTTCCTAATATCACTATATCACATTTCTCATTAATTGTAATGAAAACTAATTTTTTGAAAGCCGAATAACAAATACTGGAATTCTGGTCAAATTTAGCCAGGAAAAAATAAAAGACAAAACATTACTTTTAAAAAGGTTAAGTTTCAGGACAAAATTTCTTACAAAAATTAAATAAGTTCAATATCTTGTTGGACCGCCAGCTTGTGTAAGTACTTCTTCGCATCTTCGGGTCATTGAATTTACCAAATTGGCACAAACACTTGTCAGAATAGAATATCAGGATTTTTGTATCTATCTCCACAATTCATCTTTATTTGTGGCTTTGAAATCTCTGCCCAAAGGTGCTCTATTGGGTTTAAGTTAAGCGATTGCGATGGCCACTCTATAACATGGAGTTTCTCCTTCTTGAACCACTCCTTCACCAGTTTCGATGCATATTCAAGGTCGGTGTCTTGCATAAATTCCAACCCCAGCGGCATTTCCTCCTCTGCATAGGAGAGCATTATAGTGTCTAATATATAAACATAGTCAATGCGGACCTACGCCTTCTTCCGAGAAACAACCCCAAATCATGAGCGAGCCTACGTTGTGCCTTACCGATTTTTTTGTGTACTTTGGATCAAATGGTGTATTCCGAGGTTCTCTTGCATATTGCTTACCATCAGAACCAAACATATTAATTTTAGTGTCATCCAACCGCAGAACGTTTTTGCAATTGAGACGGAAAATATGTTTTCTGGCAAACGCAAGTCTATTATTTTTATTTTTTTGGCTCAGCAACGTCATTTTTCTAGGAATTCTGGCCGAAAGTTTGGCCTCTGTGAATATGTACCTAATAGTTCGGCTTGTTACATTCGAATTTAGATCGGCTTTTCATTCGTTTGAAGGAAGAAAAGTGTTGGCTTTGCAATAACGTATTAAACGCTATTGATCTCTATGGGACATTTTATGTTTTCTACATTGTGTTTCGGGTTTATTTGTACTTTGAAAGGTTGTGTACACCTTCTTTTTTGAACATGTCATCATTCTACTACCTGGTCCATCCACTGTCCTTGGTTTCTTAAATTGTCAATTTATTGTTAAAAAAATGTCACGAAACACTTGTTTTTATTATTTTTTCCAAGCGTACCTGTTGGATTGTTCACTCTTTCGCACTAATAATAAAAAGGAGACGCCTTAGCAGGATAAAAAGTTTTGCAAAAAAAAAACAATCGTTAAGCGCTATTGGTGCTGTCTTCAAAATTCCAAGAAAATGTATTTAACTAGTGTCAATATTGTTGTTAAGTTCTTTCTATTTATTCTTCCAACACTGTACATATGGGTAATAATTACAATTTTGATACAATAACGTTTACATTTTCACCAGGTGAAGATAAAACGAAAATTAAATGAATATGACATGAAGATTCAATAAACATCCCAAGATCTGAATACGTCAGCTATTGAAATATAAGGCAGATGAAAACCAATACATCGATTAGAATTAATCCATCAATTTATATTTGAAATATAATATTTACTGAAAAATCCAATGCGTCTAATATTTAAACACTATTCACAGAAGATGTAAGCATGACTTTGGCATACATATGTTTTTACAGAAGAAGTAAAGAAAAAGTAATGCTGTAAGATACATCACCACTATAAAAAATGATACATATGCCTTTTTTAAATAAACACTAAATTCAACTACAATTTTACAATTTTTTGTTCAACCTTTGTCACTTTTGTACATAATGATTATAATCACAGTGAATTTTATCAATTCATTGCATTCGAATCATTACGAACTTTATGACTGTAGAAAAAAACATTTATGTTTCAAAAATACCTAGTGACTCAAAACCAAAAATTTCCAATTCACAACCAGACACACAATTTGATTTATTGAAATTTATTAATACAATATACAATATAAAGTAATGATGGCAAGATACATATGGCAAGGTACATATGGAAAGAATACACACGTAACGTGGTATAGTACGGGAGCTAGCAACGTTTAAAAAACAAGAATTTCAGGTCAGCTGATTTTTTGATATGTTGTCCTTATTGCTCCTTCGGTTAGAGTCTGAGCCGTCTGGCTGGCGGTAGCGGTTACTTATATTAGTGCGCAGCCTACCTGTACAGGTAATAATCCTAGATTTTAAAAGAATGTTAAGAAGTGTAATTTTTAATTTTGTCACTTTCGATAGGTTTGCCTGACATAAATTTTTTATTGCCAGACATTTTTATCATTGCTAATTACATGCCAGACGCGAATTTTCTTTTTTTTTTAATAAAAAATTCAAAGTATTTTATAATGTCTGGCATTTAAATATTATCTTATTTACGGATAAATAAATCTAAATTTAATTTGCCAGACGTTAATTCAGTTGTTTAACTTTAAATAAACACGATAAAGTGTGGCAGTATGATGCTAGATCAGAGAGAGACCGATGCAGAATCTATTGCCGAGAATGAGACACTCCAATGCCAACGTCAACGTGTCATCATCATAATGTGTCATTTTTGTGACACTATTATAGAATAAAAAAAAATTATAACTTAATATTACTTATTTGTAATTCGCGTATTATACCAGAAAATATTTGATTAAAAATGTAATTTTTTAAACTTCAATGATGTACTTTTCATTATCTCCTTTCTAAATTAGTCTTATTTTAATTCTAGTTTTTTTCTGTTAAAATATTTAGATGTATATGTATCGAAATTTGTACTCACTAAAATATTTTAACAGAAAAAAACTAAAATTAAAATAAGACTAATACTACAATATAAGACTAAACTATGCTGTTTTGCAGTCGAAAATCGACGCAAAAGAAATTTACCTTATCGGATACAGAAATCATCATAAATAGGTAGCGTTGTCAAACGACACGGTTACCGAAACAAAAGTAGAAGGAACGTACATATGTTTAACAGCACAAAACGAAAGTGTAGTGTCGACTTGAACTCAATCTAAAATTACGCAAATATTTCATATATATTCCCTTTTTTCCACTTCTTACGAAGTAGTAGACCTATAATACAATTTCTAAATGAAACATGTGTGCATTGTAAACCGCGAAAACAAAAATTTAAGTTATTAAAACAATCAATAAAGATGACTAATAAAACAGTGTTAACTTGAAAATTATTAACAATTATTAACCAATTACAGCAAAATAGAATTAAATAAATTATAATTTTGAATTGATTATTACCTTTGGTGGTAGCTGCAATGCATGCCAATTATCGTTGATATATGGAATGACGATAGTATCTAAATCATAATACTTCTTGCTATTGTACGCAGTAAGATTGAACAACATTAGGTGAACCAAATCAACCCATTTTAATTCTAATCTCCGCAGAAACTCTTTGCCATGGTTACAAATTGAGCACACAAATACATAAAACCTGTCCCCGCAATACAACGGATACTGCAAGCAGCTTACGCATTTGTCATGGAACCATTGTCTACATCGACCACACTGTAACATTTGTGTGTACCATTCACCATTTCCACCACAATAGCAGTAAATTTGCTCCATATTAACCCTATGATAAGTGTCCCACGACAGCGCTTCCATCTAAAATACATAAAAAACGTTAAACATGTCATCTAACTTTCATAAAATACTAATAATGTAACATGGTTATTACCAAAACACATTAGCAAATTACAAATAAGAAAAAAAAATATATTTTTTACGCGAGCATAGGAAAACACGAAGCTACATCGTTTTCTGTAGTGTTTGAAAGTCCACTTTAGAATCTATGTATTTATCTATTTGATCATTAAAATATTATCTTTAAAAATGACGACCACATAGTTATCCGCACATATCAATCATTCAAGAAGTAATAAGTCTTAAAGCATGTGTGTATGTTTTTTAAACTTAATAAATAAATAATTCTGTTACATCTATTATTTACTTGGTAATATTTGTACATCGGGTTTTAGAAATCTATAAATAAAACTTCAAAAAGTATCAATTTAGTTCTAAGTAAAAAAAAAATTATATAGTAATGGTTACACGACTAATGTAACAGTAAATGTTTTTTTTACATGCAATACGATTACAAAAACAATTATTAAAATTTGAATATATATTTAAACACTGCTAATACTTTACACAGTAAATAACTATGATATTTATGGCAAATTTAATTGACCTACAAGCGGAAAAAAATATTAGGAAAACAAGTTAGAACAGAATGTAAGAAATACCTAGTTCATAAACTATTCCGTTTTACAAAATAACCCGAATATTTTAAAAATTATTTAATATCCACACAAAAAATGAGAATACTATACTTACATTGTATATAATCATACTTACGTTGTAAGGAAGCGTTTTAACATCTGATCGTATTTCCATAATGCTGGAACTGTCGACATTAGAACACAGTTTTCTGATGGAATCCCGTCGTAATATCTTATAATCTGATGTTTTTCTTTGCCTAATTGGTTCTTGGGCAATACATCTCTTACACATCCAATTACTTCCTACGGGTATATGCAACCGATTAATAATACACTGTATGAAAAACTTTCAAACAATATATGTACAATTGTAATTTTTCGTACTATTTAAAATTGGTAACTGCGGGCCTACGATAAATGATAACCATTCATTATTTAAAATAACTGGCAATATACATATACATATACTACAAAGGGATTAGTATCAGTTAACTTGACTCTCTATAATTTATCATCAAATTGTAATTCAAGTGAAGAAACCAACACCATCTTGTTGCCACTGCACTTTAAGAATCTGCAGAATTTATAAAAATGCTGTAAGTGTAGCTACACGAGCAGAGGAAAAAATTGTGAACTGTGAAATAAAAAAGCTCCACTGTACACTAACAGACATGGTAAATAAGAAAACTTCAACTTTCGGTTATATTGCTTGCGCCTTCTTCAAATTTATATTTTGTTTTTATACAGTAAACGGTATATATGTACTCAGAAACTGAATTTCCTCATTTACCGAAATAAATACTCATTTCGCGATATAAGCAAAGTGGAATGTTCCGTTGCCGAAAATATGCTCTATTTCGGCATTTGCGTAAGTTAATTTATACACTTCACAAACTGAGTAATCAGTAGTTGCTCAAATGCCGAAGATGAATAATGAGCAGTTCCCGATTTATTGCGATACTTTTCTTTCCTGCGTCGCTCATGTTTATTAAACTTATAGTTAACACGCAAGACAGGCACTATTGTTGCTTATTACATTTCAGTTAAAAATGACAAGCTGAGATTTGCAGAAGATGATGGCGAAGGGAAATGATACAATATATCGGGAACTGCGCATTATTCAAACTCGGCATTTGAGTAAGTATGAATTGCTCAGTTCACGAAATGTGTAATTCAACTTATACATATGCCGAAATAAAACATATTTCCGGCAACTGATCACTGAACTTTGATCAAATCACGAAATGAGTATTTCGGTAAATGAGCGAATTCGGCATCTGAGTCTAACATATACAACATGATATTAAGTATACAAACCTGTAATTACATCTCCGGTGAGATAAATAACTGTTATCATAGTTTACTTTGTATGTAAATGTATTGTGGTGAAAGCATGGTTGCACTCTAATTATCATTGGGTTGTCCGGAAAATTCGTGCTAATTTTCAACAAGTGGCATGAGAACAGACCTAACTATATCATCATAATTATTGAAAACATATGACATACACTAGTGTATGTAGGTGCACGTATCTTAATAAAGTTTGAAATTCTACTTTCTTGTTAGTAAATCTACAAGATCAACGCGAACATTCGGGGAAATCGCTAACTCTGTAGATAATACCGTAGAATTTAGTGTACATTAAAGTAGCGAAATGAATAAATGCCGTGAAAAATAAGAAAATGAAATATCCAAAATAACATCAACTGTCCTAGTGATAGCATGTATAAGTACTTTAAATTAAGAACAGACAAACGATTTGGCAACATTGTCCCATATCCCCATACGAATACTTTTGACTTTTCAGTGTCGACAACTTGCATAGATTTGAAGTGTATCATCTTATAGATCAGTGGTTCCCAATCTATGGGTCGTGACCCACTAGGGGGTCGTGGGATCGATTCAGGTGGGTCGCGGGAGGACGGACCCCTTGAAAAATATAGGTATGTGTTTTGCGGACTACACACAAATATAACAGTACATATATTTCAAAATGTAATTTTAATAATTCGACGACATATAATTCCTAAACATCTGAATGTGCGTTATTTGTTTGTTTAAGCTACGGTCTATCTACAGCGAACTCTGTAAGCGTAGTGCGCGTTGGGGAATGCGCAGGCAGTTGCTTCTTTGGCTTTTAATACACGTGGTCGGTGTATACCGAACTCCGCTTGCGCACCCTTGCTATCGTTGCGGATCTCCGCAGCAATAGCCGACAGGGCAACTGGTACGCGTCAGTTGAAACGGTTTGTTCAAGATGTCAACAAAAAGCCCATAAGAACAGACATTACAGCAGATAAAGCACTTGTCTGCACTTATGGGCTGCTGTAAAAACTTATTAAAGTTATTATAGTCAAGACCTTTTAAAACTGAATTGGAGTCGACCTAAAATATTTCTTAAACTTTACGTTATCGCCCTTTAAATGATTTTTTATTAAAATGTTGTAAGCGCCATCTACTTTTCTTATTTTATATATACTACTGCTATTACTTCTTTCATCTATTAGTGTTGATAATAGTAAATCAAGCACGGCCAATAATGTTTCTCCATACTTCGCTACTCAATATTGCATAACTGCAGTAAAATAATTACAATAAACATGAGCGTAGTATACATTCTACATAGACCACCTTCATTGCGCAATACGGATGCGCAATCAGTAGCGCATACTACTTGCGGACTGCGCTGGAGATAGACCGTGGCTTATAAGGTGTGCATACAGGGTGTCCGCGATATACAAAGCATGCTTTTAAGGGATGATAGCTAGAACGATTTAGAAACAAAAACATATAATACACCTTGGGTCTATCTGTAAGCGTAAACGAGAAAAAAAAATATTTCTAAAAAACCTTATTTGGTCAAACTGTACAAGAAAACTTATCCATATTGCTTCTTAAATAACCAAAAAACCATATCAAAAATTTAGGGTTGAAAATAACTGAAAACAACGATGAAAACGAATTATTTAATACTTTGAAATTGAAGCGTGGTGTCATTTCTCTTACACCATACTGTACACGTATTCAATAGAAGCACAGATGCGAGCCAAGCATCATCTGTTTATACGACCTTGAACTACATTAGACTATTGTATCGTACGAAGTCAATTGCCATACGTTTTAAAATAAAGGTACCTTTGCGTTTTTTTAAATAATGTTATGACAATAAAATCGATGTTATGTTGAAGTTAGAGTGAAAAGGGCGTATTTAAGCAGCCTCCGATCGGTAAATGAAAATTTAAGTTGCGGGAAAGTCGAATTGAATGAAAACAATGTAATTACTGCAATTATGTTATGGCGCTTTAAGCTCTTTCGTAAAGGCTACTACAAAATTGAGTTCTTTTCTTTTATTTGTGATAAATTGGTGGTCCTAAAAAGGACTTTTTTGAGAGACAGGAGAAAATGTATTACAGGAAAGGCTCGATGTGTTGCCCATTTTCAAGAACACACGCCTGTAATCGTCGGGTAAATCCTGCACTGATTGGCTGCAGATGTATAGTATGCGTCGGATTTTGTGACATGAGAAATAATTTTTTTTCTCGTTTACGCTTACAGATAGACCCAAGGTGTATTATATGTTTTTGTTTCTAAATCGTTGTAGCTATCATCCCTGAAAAGCATGCTTTGTATATCGCAGACATCCTGTATAAGTCTATAGTGGCGCATTGTTTGATGTTATAGTCAGACAGCGACGAAGTGGTTGGGATGTCATTGTAGCTTTTGTATAGAGATAAACATTCGCATGCATGACGGAGCTAGGTTAAACACGCAGCCTCATTAGGGCGTACTCATAGGGCACGGACGTGTTTACAATTCGCAACCGATGCGACTCTGTTCGATGTTACGTCATCCCAACGGTCTAGCTTCTGCCTGGTTATAATAATATTTCTGTTTTCTATTTCTGTTAGCATGGATGCGTGGATTACAACTGAATCGTGCCGTAATAGACGGGCTTCAGCTAATAATGATAACGAATGTTTCCTATCCGGTACCAGTGCTTTATGTAATACGCCTAAATGTGACAGTGTTGGCAAAGTTAGCGAAATGAAATCGTGTTCTAGGCGAAATAGTAATAGTGGCAATGCAAGGAACGTGAAGACGGCAAAATCCTGCTTTCGTAAATGCGACGCTGACTATTTGAAATATGGTTTTGTGTTCTCTGACACAGAAGACGCACCGCTTCCTCAGTGTGTTATATGTTTGCTAATGAAAGTATGAAACCGTCAAAACTGAAACGACATTTATCAAGGAAACATGCACAGCACGTAAATAAGAGCATAGATTTTTTCCAGAATAAAAAAACTTTTCAAGTCAAAATCAGTGATGACAAAATCTACTTCTGATGAACATAGAAGACAAACTACAATTGCTTCATATCGACTGTCGTTATTGATAGCTAACGACGGGGCAGCTCACATCGTAGGGGAGGATATTATTTTACCAGTAGCCAAAATAATATCTGATGTTCTGTTTAGCGACAAACAAAACAAATTGGTGAAATACCACACAACGGTAAAGAGAAAAATCGATGATATGTCAGATTTTGTGAAACAGTCCATGATAACAATTTTAAAGTAAAGTGAGTACTTTTCTCTTCAGCTTGATGAAAGCTCTGATGTAGCTGGTCAGGCTATTCTGTTAGCGTTTGTTAGATTTGAATTTGATGGGAGGATAGAGGAAGAAATGCTATTTTGTAAATCTTTGCCCTCCAAAACAACGGGGGAAGACATTTTTAAATATCTGGATGGTTTTATCCAAGAAAATGAAATAGAATGGTCAAAATGTGTGGGACTGACTACTGATGGTGCTCGTGCTATGTGTGGCACTTATTCACGTTTTATTGCCAGTGTTAGAGTAGTTGCCTCTTCAGTTCAGTGGACTCACTGCAGCTTGCATCGAGAAGCTCTTGCAGTTAAAGGTCTGAACGAAACCCTTAAAAAAGTCCTTAATGATGCAGTGAAAATAGTGAATTTCATTAAATCAAGGCCTAAAAATGCAAGACAATTTGCCATATTGTTCAACGAGGTGGGCAGTCAGCACAAATCACGTCTCTTGCACTGTGAAGTACATGGCTATCAAGAGGGAAAGTGCTTGCAAGATTATTTGAGCTTCGAAATGAACTGAGAATGTTTTTTTTAGAGGACAAAAGTGAGGGAAATTCTGTGAGCATTTTTTGGAAATGTTAAGTGATAAAAACTGGACATATTCAATACTCTCAATTTAACCCCGCAAGGAAAGAACGTACACAAGTTCTATGTTCAAGATAAAATAGAAGCAACTGTTAGAAAGCTTTAAAGATGGTCCAATAAAGTGGAAGACAGTTGTTTTGATTCTTTCCCAATCCTAAATGATTTCTTACAAACGTATGCAATCAAAGCTGACGAGCAAACTGCAACAGCAATGAAGGAGCATCTTGAAACACTGACCTCTAGTTTCAGGTTATTTTACTAATATCCACTTGGACCACTGTGGACAATTTCTTATTAAAAAAAATTGTTATTATTTTCATCATAAAATTAGTTCTCGTTTTAGGAGTCACTTTCCAAAAATTTGTGATGAATTGTTATGGATAAGAAATCCGTTTGTAGGGAACAACCTTAACAAGCTAAAGCTGTCAGCATCTGAGGAAGACTCCCTGATATAACTGTCATGTGATTCTTCTTTGAAATCTGTGTTTCAAGACTCAAACCTAATCGCATTTTGGATCCAGAGAAGAGGAGAATATCCAGTACTTGTAAATATATCTTTGAAGGAATTAATGGGATTCACAACAACTTACTTATGTGTGCTTTTTCTAGTATGGTTTTAAAAAAAAAA
>SMLS01059806.1:0-14152 GCA_004785975.1 Popillia japonica
ACCTCTATTCTGGATGACACTCCTCATTCGATTTGGCATTGAATTCAGCACGTCCTGTATGCTTGCTTGTGGAAAATTGTTCCATTCCTGAATAAGGGCCAATCGGAGGTCTTCCCGTGTTGTTGCAGCCGGTATGCGACGTCTTATACGCCTCTTGAGCTGGTCCCAGATATGCTCAATAGGATTCATATCTGAACTTTGAGGAGGCCAGTCCATGTTTGGAATATCAACTTCTTCAAGGTACTGTGTTACTATCCTTGCTGTGTGTGGTCGCGCGTTATCCTGCATAAACAGGAACTCATTGCCAACAAACCCAGCATAAGGCATCACATGCTCTTGTAAAATCTCTTCTAAGTATCGTCGGGCTGTTAATGCGCCTCTGTCAATCAGAACGAGATCCGTGTGTGCCTCAAAGGAAATTCCTGCCCAAAACATTACTGAGCCTTCCCCAAAAGCAACCCAAGGTGACCGAGTACAGGCTGCATAACGTTCGCCCATAGATTTGTATATTTAACAATATACATACAGCGTGTTCATTTGAAAATTTGCCACTCTAAATTTCTGGAAATCTAGAAAATTATGAAAAATTTCTTGAAACACATAAGAAGTATTATCGAAGCAGACAACTTTAGATGCAACAATTGGCTCACCTACTTGAACACCCTACCCCCTGTAGCTACCCCGCTAAAAAATCTTAAATGGAAAGGAATACCGAGTAAAACTTCATTGTAATAGTCTTTCACAGTTACTCTTTGTATATATGTATAAAAATGTATGTTTTTGGTAGGTTCTGAGTGGATTTTGCATTCGTCAGAATTTACTGAAATTGGGTATATTCACCATTTAGCTCTGAGTACATTTGATTATTCTTTGATATAATAATATTGAATATTATTTTATGTGAACAACAACACCTTAAGTGCACTGAAAGTCGTCGGGGATAAGTTCAGATATGTATGTGTTCAGTTATTACCTTGTTTGGTGGTTTGCATTTTGATCATAATATAAGCAGGTATGCTTTTTTATTTTTATTTAAATATATACGGCCTTGCTAATGCGAATTTTATTTTGAATATTACGAACTTGTACTATAACTGAATTTTTGGAACTACTATAACATCTTCTACAAGTTGGAGATTCTCAAATTCTTACTCTTCCGTGAGGAGTTTAAATGTAAATTGAGTGGCGTTATTGTAGACAGAATGGGGAGATATCATGTCAGTAATATCATCAATCATTAGTAATACCGTAACCAACAGTAAATTCCGAAAGGTAAAAATTTGGTAGTTGGCAGCTGGTAAAAGAGATCATTTTTTTCAACTTCCTGGAAGAAAGGGGAGTTAGTAATGATTTAAAAGGGAGCTAAACTCATAGGAAGATGGGACTCCTTAAGGCCTATATGCGTGTTAGATATCGAGGGCAAGTATGAGCAGTTGATTCGGGCCTTACTGAAGATGGAACTGAAGTGCAGTGACGATTTGTCTGACCGACAATATGGAACAGGTAAACAAATTGTCAATGCAATAAAGGAAGTGTGCAAAACAGCAAAAAAGGTGGCTGCTTATGCATATCAATACAGAAGACTGTGCTGCTTTCATATAAACAACGTCTTCAATAGTGCTTCGTGACAGTTGATACTGGAGAACTAAGATCTAGATACGTTAACACAAATGTGATCAACAATTTTATATACCTTATAAAGCTGAGAAACAATGATGGTTATGCAAGTAAACAGCAGTATCGCAGTGTCCTATTTTAAGTCTCGCGTTGTGGAGCATCTTGTATGCAAAGGGAAAGCAAATTCAAATGAGTGTATCAAACACAGTTACACTGAAAATAGTAGAATGGATCGAAACCAAAAGATGGCGCAACTGTTTTGTGGAAAACGGAAGCCGTCCTAGTCAACAAGACGGATGATTGCTCCCATAGATTTCGATGTTCAAGGGCATAAGATATCAGCGGGTTGGGTTTGGATACTACGTGTACGTTTGTCGCACATATTGACCAAGTTATTACTAACGTCGCGTTCAGGCTGATCCCAAACATCGGCGGTCCTAAACAATCCAAGAGGAAGTTACTTGGGAGTGTGGTCAACTCTATAATTCTGTACTCACATCCAGTTTGATGTAATGTCACCTGTAATCAAAAGCTGACTAGGAATCTGACGAAAATCAAGTCTAATTAATATAAGAATTGTCGGAGCCTACAAAAGAATTTCCGCGAAGGTGGTAAGAGTAATCGTATGGACATCACCAATAAAGCTACTTGTACACGAACAGGAAGAGAGATTTGGAGAAACTTTTAGCTGACGCTGGAATGGGAAAGGCTATACTAAAGATCGCAGGTGAAATGACTGAACGGGAAGTATGCAGCATGGAAAAAGAGGTTGATCCCCGACATAAGATCGTGACTCAAATGCCCTCAACGCGAGATGAACTACTTACTAGCCCAAGCGCTGCGTAGCCATGGATGTTTGAAAAAATTTCTGTGTGACAGGAGAATAGCGGACACTGACAAATCTAAATACTGCCGAAACCTATGTAGGTATGTATGTACATACGTATACATACAGCCGTGGCCATATGTTATAGTCCACCTGGAAAAATAACTAGAAATCATATTTTTATGCTACTATCGAAATTCCAAGTAAAGTGTCTCGTTTTAGGTGGCCGTAAACCATGAGAACGTACTGAATTTGTAAAAAACATTTCCTAGAAACGGCGATAAATAAAAAAAAATGTAAGGAGTATAGCAAATATAATATTTTAGTTTATTTTAACTCGTGAAGCAGTAGAGATCGTTGTGTCCCTTTTTGATTATAAATTAAATTAAAGTTTTGCTAATATACCTACATTTGTTTATTAACATGTTTGAAACAAGTATGCCTAAAAACCTCAATTGAGTGAAGCAGCGCGAGGCCAAATTGTTTTACTGCACAGACAGGGAATATCGCAACAGAACATTGCAAAACAAATGAAATGTTTCAAATGTGCAGTGCAAAACACCGTAAAACGATTCCTGCAAACAGGATCGTATAGTAACAGACCTTGTATAGATAGATAGATAGATAGATAGATAGATAGTCTTTATTTGTCATTTACCTCTACATGTGGGTACGGACATTGGCAAAAAAAAAGTTAAATATAGCTAAAACTAAGCAAATACAAATACAAATACAAACACCGTAAAAGTCATAAACAAACACTCTAAAATTTCAAAATCTTAAATTAAAAAATTCATCCAATGAATAGATAACATTTTCTAACAGCAGGTCTTTAACTTTTGTTTTAAAATGTTTTTGCGTTAAAGTTTTCAAGTGCATAGGCAAATGGTTATATATTTTTACGGCGTAGTAATTTACCGAAAGTCTTGCACTTTCTAATCGTTGTGTGGGCACTACGTATTCTTTTCTACCGCGTGTGTTGTAATTGTGTAAGTCACTATGTGTCCCGTATTGTTGCTTATGTTCGTGTACGTATTCCGCACAGGCAAGTATATAAACCGAATACAACGTCAGTATTTTTTCCACTTTAAATAATTCCCTACATGGTGTTCGATACCCCACATTACACAATATTCTTAATACTTCTTTTTGTTTTATGAATACTGCTTTTGCTTCTGTAGAATGTCCCCAGAGCAATATTGCGTAAACGGCTCTCGAATGAAATAGCGAGAAGTAAGTAATCCTAGCGGCCTCGTGTGTACCTACTTCTTTCATTTTTCTTATAGCATTAGTAGCTTTTGCTAATTTCTTTGTCGTTTCTTGGGCAAGATGCATATAGCTGAGGTTATTTGATATGTGCAAACCCAGAAAACATACGGTTTTTCGCTCGTCTTCCTGCAATTGTTTCATAGTAAGTACTACTGTCTGACTTTTTGCGCAATTTAGATGTAATCCGTTGCTCCTGAACCATTCATCAGCTTCCGCCAATGAAATCTGAGCATCATGTAGAGCGTCTTGCTTATCTTTGTATCTGACCAACACCGACGTGTCATCCGCGAACAAGCATATACTGTGACAGTTTACATTTTTGGGTAGATCGTTTAGATACACTAAAAAGAGCAAAGGGCCTAGTATTGACCCCTGCGGTACTCCTGTGGTTGTTTGTATTTTTTCGGATAGGGTGTTATCCCAAGAAACAACTTGTCTTCTGTTGTTTAAATATGATTTAAATAAATCGTGTGATCTTCCCCTTACACCATAAAAATACAATTTCTCAAGAAGCAGACTATGATGTACACTATAGAATGCCTTCGTCAGATCGCAGCACGTTAATACTGAATCATCTGCATCATCGAAAGCTCTTGCGATTTCTTTTAACAGGCTGATAGTAGCAGTGTACATCTTCCTTTTCTGTATGCATGTTGATTTTTATCTAGCACATCATTTACCTCAAAGAATTTTAATAACCTATTTTTTAATGCAATTTCAAGGATTTTTGAGAATGTCGGTATTAAAGCTACAGGGCGGTAGTTATTCATATGATCTTTCTCACCCTTTTTGTGTATTGGGACTATTTTAGATAATTTCAGTTGAGAAGGATATACTCCCTCTGCAATATATGCGTTGAAAATATTTGCCAGTGGTGTAGCAATGATGTCTGCCACAGACTGAAGTATTTCGGCTGATAATCCATATATATCTCTCGTTTTCGGTTTTTTTAGGTTTTTTACAATACTGCAGATTTCTACAGCTGTTACTTCTTCCAAGAAAATGGACTTCAATACACCACAACTGCCTTTCTGGAGCATTTTACCAGCGCCTTGCACTGGTCCCTGCGTGGTTTCAGACAATTTGCTACCTACGGTTCCAAAGTACTCGTTAAAATCACCTGCCGTTATATTAATCCCGCTGTCAGGCACCCTTCCGACATCTATATTACCCTGGGTTTCCTCTTTAATTATCTTCCACACAGCTCGCATCTTATTTTCTGACCCACGCAGCTCACTCGTGACTTCTGCTTTTCTGACTTCTACTATAATTCTTCTATATTCTTTCCTTAATGCGTTATAAATTTTTTGTACTTCACTACTTTTGGTCACTCTAAATATAGTATAAAGTGCATCCAGTCGATTTTTCATGTTCGTTATGTTATCATTCTCTTGTTTTAATGTTTAGAGAGCCTTTTGTCGATAAAGATATCTTTTGTGCCAGGTGATCCGATAAATGCAGATTTAAAACGCTTTTATCTATGTATGTCCCCAGTAACTGCATTTGTATTCGTTAGGATGTTGTCTATACAGGAGTACGATGTTGTTCCTATTCTAGATAGTTCATTAAAAAGTTCTTGTATGCCAAACGAGGTACAGTAATCTTGTAATATTCTTTTTTCGTTAGAGTCTTTCAGAAAGTTTATATTAAAATCTCCGCATATAGTTACTATGTAGTGCTTATATTTCTCGAATACTGTCGTAAGCATCAAGTTCAAATTATCCCAGAATACCTGCAAATTGCCTGAAGGTGATCTATAAACTGCTATAATTACTAATTTTTCCTTTCTCAGTGCTATTCCTGTCAATTCAATATCTCTCTCTGTATAATAGTCTGCCAACTGTATTTTTTGAATCTGTAGATGTTCTGTTAATATGGCTACATCTATATTGTTTTCAGTTAAGGCTGAGTTTACCGCTACTAATTTGTTCATGACAGACTGTATATTAGATTTAACATATGGATCTTCCTATCTGTATGTTTTTTGGGTTGCATTAATTGGTAGTTCGTGATACTGGTATCGAGGCTCTTCTCCGAAAATTTCTATAATGTCTTACTACTGCGTTCTTTGGCCATATACTCGGATTAAACAAACGCTCGAGGTCTTCTTTCGAGACAGCTATTTTAAAAGCCGCAAATCCCGTGCTTTTAGTTTGTATTTTCTCGCAGACATGTGATAATATATTATACCCTTCAAGATGTTTCTGTATATCATCTTCTGTAGTACTGTTAATGAAGTTGGATATAAAAATCCATTTCCGAATAGGAACAGCTTTTAATGTTGTGTTTCTATTTTCTCCGCGTAAATGTTTTATTGACTTTATGTTTTTTACTTTACCAGAGTCAATACCCTGTGTCATTTCTTCTGTTTTGTTATCTATGGTTTTTACACTAATCGTTTTGTATCTCTCTTTCTCATCCTCCTTTTTAATATCGATCTTTAGATCTCTACTTTTTAAGGTTCCATCTGTAGCTTGAGATCTCGTACTAATTTTACGCGGTCCTTTATCGATTGTAGATTTCTGTTGTTCTGTATTCTCTTTGTTTACATCGTAAACGGGCTTTTTCTGCAGGTTATGTAGAATTTCATTTTGTTTTTCCATTTTTGTGACTAATTCTTTCACACATTTAAACATTTCGCATACATTATTTTCTAATATTGTTACCTTTACACCAATTGCGTGGTGTTTGTCGGTTTCTTGACTTGAATGATCGACACCATCACTTCTGTCTATGTATACATCGCACATCCATATTATATTTTTATTTCCTTCAATAAATTTAAATTCTGACGGTTTAAAAGTACTGCAGGCATAATGCAGCGCATTTCCGCACAAATTCCCACATTTTAGTGTTTGTTCACTTGCATTAGTAACGATTACTTTGCATTTTAAGCACTTTACGCACGTTTCGCTGCTTGTTGACGCCATTTCACTTGTATTTGACTTTATTACGTTTACTTTTCTTATAATTGAAAATTATCTTCCTGGACTATAACATATGGCCACGGCTGTATGTATGTATATGTAATGTGTAAATATGAAATACCTAGTAAGTTACTCGAATAATATAATAACTTTAGTAATGTCAACCTAATGGAAATAAATATACATCGTGTTATGCAAAGGTTGGCCTTTGAAAAGGTTGCAACGGGCTTTGTATCTATTTCTAGTTACTTATTTTTAAAAGAATGCTGTTTAACTGTTTATAATGTGAAGTTTATTTTTCCGTTAATTAAAGAAAATGAACTTTCAATTATTATACAAGATTTTATAATCTTGCAAAACCTTTTTCTGATATAGATATTTTCCAGTATGTTATAATACATGACGATAGAACTTTTAATATATATATTTTAATTTTATGACAAAAATATGAAACTATACGTCGAATTATTCGCAATAACTAATGAGATGGCTGACTCGCTTGATCTTAATTATAATTATAAAACTAAAGCTCTTTGGTTTCGACATTAAAATACTTGTAATAAATCAAGTACTAAATGTATTTTGTAGTTGAAATATCACATATGTATATCTATAACAATGTTTATTTATGACAACATACAGAAATTTTACCGACAAAATTCACAAGTCTTGGCGTAACTGTAAAATATCGCTCTCTTTCGTGTCGTAATCCGTTTTAAAATCGTCGAACCTAATGGAAACGAATGCTTTAGCTACTAGTCTATCGGAAAAGTAAAACAAAAGTAGTGAAATATCCTTACAAGTACACCCATACTACACCTATTCAATTATTTTTAATCTCTAAAGGTAACAATTCCTTAGAATTTAGTTCAACGAGCAACATCACAATTGTACTACTTACCACATACTTAGTATATGTATTTTTATGACCTCTTTGTACTTATCTTATTTTCTAAACGTACCAATAATTGATTACTTATCTAAACTATTACTGATTTGAGGCATTTAGTTGACAAATTATATTGTAAAGGTTTTGGAATCCATTTGATCTTTATTCGAATTAGAGTGTTGTAATTCATCTAGAAATGGAAAAAATATCGGGATAGTAAGATAAATACTACCATATATGTACATACAGCTTTTTTTACACAGAGGACATGTCTTTAGTGATTCAGTTAATTTATATCGAGTTAATTTCTTTACCTTTCAAAGTGTTTGTTGAAGATATAATATGAAATTGAATCTTCTGAAATTCATCTTTTTATAATTTGTTTGATTAGTTTTATAGATATGTTCTATATTTTATATAAAACCTAAAATTCAACAAACAAATTGACTGGATAAAAAAACACAATATCTGTGAATAAAATTATTTGAACATGAAAAACTCAAATTTTGAAACGTCATAGAAATAAGAAAATATAAAATAAATTAAGTTATTTAATATAATTGTATTTTCAAAAAAGAAAGAAATAAATGTTTTAAGAAAGAAGTAAAAGAGAACAAACTGAATTTATCCACATTACGATAAACCAAAAGATCAGAATCACGTGGCACTAGCCAATGTTTGATATGTATGATAAATTTAATTGAATAGCGGTGGGGACACAACGTTCTACTACCTATATTAGCAGCAATGTTAACCAAAACTGCACTTTAGGCTTAACTAAAGGAAAATGAGGCGGCAGACTATCTGGCCAGACAAGGTTCGTCAAGGGAATTCGTCGGGCCTGGCCCATCCTTCGGCACTACCAAATCACAAATCAGAAAATCCATGAACGGACCTGAGCATATAACTAGTCCACATGGCGGCAAAGATCACCAGGGCAAAGACAGGCAAAAGAGTTCCTAAAAGAACAGAATCCTGAATTCACTAGAGACCTGCGGGGTAAAGACAGGAAACCGTCAAGATGATAGTATGTCTATGGGCAGGTCACTGTAGACTAAATAGGCATATGCACAACATAGACCTAGCGGAAGATACCATCTGCATCTGCAAAGAGGAAGAAGAAACCCCAGTTCATGTGCTGTGCCATTGCGAAGGCCTGGCAAAGACAAGGTTTCTGGGCACAGAGAACCCCACACCTCACAGCTTCACAAAGGTGTCGCTCTCAAGGACGCTAAACCTCATAAAGAGAGCAAAGTTAGAGGGCGCCTTCTAGGCTTGATAGGGATCACAATAGACCTGAAAGGGTCGCGGTGAAAGAGGCCCTTGGTGCCACTCCTGCCCTAATCTAATCTAATCTAGTGTTTCTTAGTAAATAAGCAGACAGCATACTTAAAAAACACAACATTTATATACACTGTGTAACAAAAGTCAGGAATATTGAACATGGAACAAAAACGAATCAGTTGTGTGAAAAACGCTCGTTTTTAGTATATTATCAATGTTTTGTAGTCAATTGTTTTCAATAACGTCATCGAATATTTTTTAAATAGCAATCCCTTTTTTTAGCAGGGATTGATAGTATTTTCTTTTCTAAATATAGCGGTTCCCCATACGCGGAGCCTGTGTCTTAACGTTTAAAAATTATAAAAAAAATTCTATAGAATTAAAACATTAAGAATATTTTTCATAGTTGTAAATTTATTGCACAATAAAAAATAAAGCACAATAAAAATGTAAATTGGGCACCGTCTGTTGCTTGGTAGCGCCCTAAGCAATGGACAAACTACTTTTAATTAGGATGGATACATTCACATAAGTTGGCATGATAATTGTTTTTGCTTTTATTTCATCTGTCAACTAAATGCCTCAAATTAGTAACAGTTTAGATAAGTAATCAATTATTATTGGTACGTTTGTGTTTAGTTTTGTTCTTTTTCATTGTTAAGTTGCGCTGTTAGTGTTAGATTTAAATTAGTAATAAGTGTCGATAAAAATCGCTTTAAATGAAGCAGAACATATTGAAATTTTAATGATGTATAGTGACTTCAATAGAAGATGGACCCAATCCCAGATTTGGGAACTACTCAACCATAAACATTCAAATCGCACACCAATAACGCACTCTTGCGACGGTAAGATTATAAAAAAGTTCGCCCGAACTGGTAATGTGAGAATTTCAACGCGATCTGGTCGACCGATGTCAAATATGGAAAATCAGTTAAATGTTTTACTTTCCGTTGAAGAAAATCCTAAAAATTCCGCCTGAAGGATAGTTCAAAAAACAAGGACGTTGCTAGAATTCAGTAGGAATAAACTACGTGTACTTGTCGGTTTTCTCACAGCGCACTGCCAGCTTGGGGAACACATGACAAGGATAAGTCTGAAACACAATAGCGAATGCAGGTTTTGCGGGGCGGAAAGCGAAAATCCGGAACACCTGATATTCAACTGCGTGGCTATTGCAGCGATACGCGACAGTCATTTTGGTAAAGATGTCATTGACGAGGGGGAAATACCCTCATTGAAACCATCACAGCTATTGCAGTTTAATAAAGCCCTTGGACTGGATGGGGAGCTATAGCTGGGGGCAAACACCAGCATCGTTTAGCTCATGTAGGGGGGCACAATAGATCATTTGGTCGCAGTGCAACATCACTCTAAACTTAGTTCTAATCTAATCTAGTTCAAAATAGTAATGTTAGACTTTGAGCAGAGGATACAGTTTGGTGAAACAATGCAAAACTTGTGCAATGAAAATCCATTCTTTCTGTGGAACATAATATTTTCCGATAAATCTACATTTTTCTTAAATGGTTCACCAGACACAATTCACGGTATTTGTCTACACAAAATCTGCATTGGTTTGAAGAAATGCATACTCAGTATAAACAAAAAGTTGTGTAGGCAGTCTTAGTAGGGAATGGAATATTAGGGTAATATGTTTGGAATAAAACTCTGAAAACTGATGGGTATCTGAATTTTCTTCGTTTTGAGTTGGTCCCAGCTGTAGACATATTATTTCCAAATTTAGAAGATCCAGACATTCCTGCTGAAAGAACATGATTGCAACAAGGTGGTGCACCACATGATTACTCAGTACCGGTAAAAGCGCTTTTAAATGACGTATTTGCCAACCGCTGGATCGAAAGATGCAGTACAATAAAATGGCCGGCCCGGTCACCGGACTTGACACCTATTGACTTTTTCTTATGGAGACATTTGAAAAGTAAGGTATATGAACACAGATTGAACAGTATAGAAGATTTGAAAAACGCAGTCATTGCTGAGATAAGGTTGATAATCCCGAAGACCATCAGACATGGGAAAGTTGAATTTTTACATCGCTTAACAAATCGCAACATCGTAAACAACAGGCGGAGCCCAATTTGAATATTTTTTGCGATAAATGCTGCCTTATCTATGAATTTAGAAAATAAAATCTAGAGAATTTCTTTTTATAATTTTTAAACGTTAAGTCGCAAATCCCACGCATGGGGTACCAATATATTTAAAAAAGAAAAGAAGTACTATCGATCTTTACTAAAAAAAAATGGATTGCTTTTTAAAAAAATATTCGATGACCTTATCCATTGAAAACAATTGACTACAAAACACTGAAAATATACTAAAAATAATATACACAAAAACAAAAACCGACGCTTGCGTTTTTCACACAACTGATTCGTTTTTGTTCCATGTTCAATTTTCTTGACTTTTGTTACACACTGTAGATGTAAATCTTTAAGTCGATGTTTTTCTCATTTCACTTAAGCATTGCTCGAACGTGAACCAATGAATGATAAAACTTCCAGGTACCAATATTGAATCCGCAAAGCAAAGATATATACACCTTACAAAGTTTCATCCGCTTTGCATACCTGATTATGTCGAATTTGGAACTAACAGCTTTGGGAATGATTTTGTGTCTAATGAAGAGAAATCTCATTTGACTAAACCTTCTCTACCTAGATTTGCAAAATAGGTGACTCTGGTATCTGGATCGTTTAGATTACAAGCAACAAATAGTAAATTTTAATCGTCTTCACATATTCACGTGTTCCATATATACATATGAGTATCGGTGCGTTCTAAATGTTTGTTGACGTTTTTAGTGGAAGTTGAATAGCAATACAGATTATCTATATATCTGAATTAAAGAATGATGTAGTTTCTACTATTTCTTAGAAGTTATATGCTAACAGGGATAGTGTAATAAAAGATTTTTTACGAAAGTTTATTTATGAGCCGTCATTAATTGTTGCAACACGACACATATGCAACCAACATGACAGATTGACATTACTGCAACACCATAGCTCCAGTTGAAAATACATAGTTTGACAGAAATTACTGAAAATTTATTTTAGGTAACAAGAGGAAAGATATATACAACGCTAGAAGAATCTACTTCATACGAGCTGACACCACTACAAAATACGGAGCGTTATCTGTGTTTTTGTTAGTTGACTGGAGTCGAGTTAAAGATACTGTATACAGGGTGTCTTTGAAATAAAAGTAAAAAGTATTAAAAACGGTATAATTAGGTAGAATATAAATCCAAAAACTTTTAGTTCAATTCCGACGCGAATGCCAAAATTAAAATCCCTCTTATAAATTGTAATATGGGCCGCCTACGAATGCACAATGTTTACCTGAATCGAACTAACGCAAGACATCGCACAAACAGCTGTCGATTTTATAAAAACTACGAGATAACGCTGATGTGTCAGCTTTTTTAAATAGCTTTGAATGCTTGGGGTTCGATAACATAATTAAGTATAAAAATGTTATCAGAGACTAATTTTTAAAGGATCTTTTATTCTAAATGTATCCAATGTATGGAATTACTCTAGACACCCCGAACTGTTGCGCCGCTTCCTGTGTACTTACACCTACATTTCTGTCAATAAGCTTCAAGAGGTCTTCTTCAGCATGCAAAATCCCACGAGCCCTTTTACGTCCACGACTTTCGTAAGATGGCAACAATTTATCGGTTTCCCGTAATCTAAACACGACATCCGTTATGCAAGTGAGAGATGGGGCTCGGTGATTTGGAAAATGCTCCTTATACCTAAGACATGTTCATCTGATTCACCATAAAAGTAGTTTCAGTGTAGCAGAATGGTCAACCTGCTTTACAGTTAGATTACCTATACCGTATACCCTAATGGGATACAGATTTATTATGACGGCGTAATATAAAAGTGTCAAAACCTGGCATCAGACTGCATCGGAATCACAGACATTCATGCCAACGATCTTGGCAGACTGTCAACAGCTGTTGCAGTTTGTTAACGCTCTGAGTTCGGATAGGGAGCTATAAGTGCAGGAAAGACCAAGCAGCTTACAGCTTATATAAGGGATTACAACAGGCCAAAAGGTCGCACTGCAATACCATACCTAAATTAAATCTAAATCTAATCTAAGTAGCACATTGTTTGGGAAGCTAATGGGTTCATGTTTATAAATAAAACATATTTTAATACTTTTGATACTTTGATACAACCTGTATATATTGAAGAAATCAGGCGCTTCTCGAGACAACATTCATCGTTCATGTGTACAATAAAAGATCGAGTGTATTGTAAAAGCACTCCGTTTAATTTTTACATAAATATTTGGTTGTCGACAGTATATTTAATAGATTATCGGCGATTCAATTACATATAGGGCTATAAATTCATGCAATCCAATTTACATGTAACCAATATATTTCAGACTTTCTCAAGATAGGGACCAAAATGGTGGCCAAATGATAATATATCGTCTCTCCGAAACTATACATTTTCTAAACTTATCTTTTGAATTGCTTTACAATAGCGCTGTGGTTTGATTTTTAAAACAAACAACCTAGCACAGTGGATAGTTTTAGATTAATAGTGTGAGTATTTTCTCTAGGAGTAAATTTATATTGGATACACTGCTTTGACTAATTACGTGTAGACAAATATAATCAGTACCTATTGATTGTATAGGTACATAATTGAATTGAAGCTCTTATGAATTAATTATTATACACGGAATAAAAATAAATTAATTTATATCGGACTTATATTACTGACATTAGGTGCAAATATACAATAGTTATCCAAACTTACATAGTACCGACCTTCTTACCGCACAGAGTGAATAATTTCATTACTTATGAATGAATTACTTATTCTAACTAACATACAGTTATCAAAGATGATGTTTTAGATTGCCTGTAGCAGCTAAAAATTTATTTTATTATAAAGTTTTTTGGATATTTTATGGAGCAATAACTCTGTACCTATTTGCGATTTTATTTAAGAGTACAATCACATAAGATAATAGACTTGCACATATTATATTTTTTTGATATTTTTAAAAATAATGATTGTGTGTTTATAAACAAATGAAATCGTTTATACAAGTCAATAGTAATAAGAGGAGAGGCGAGGGGTGGAGAGGATTAAATTGTAGATTGTTTCTGTTCAGACTTAAATTATGAGGAGTAACTAAACTCAAATTTACAGTAGGTACAGAAATTACCCACTTTTAGCAATAATAAATACATAACAAACTGTATGGAAAATATAAGTACATAAAGTCATGAGTAGAAGGAGATATATAATGACGCAGGCGTTTTATATTTTTTTGTTA
>SMLS01059807.1:0-31526 GCA_004785975.1 Popillia japonica
ATTTTTAGAGATTTTAGTGCATAAAACAACTTATGGTTAATGGAAAATAAATGAAGCCGGTTTAAAAACTAAAAATTACATCGAATTACGACAAAATACATACTTTAATAATTATTTCGTTTCCTCAATATTAATACAGGCAAAATTTATGCACGTCTGTATATTATACTGCTATAAGAGCTCTAAACATTCTTATACGCGAGTTTTGAAAATCACATTGCAATCGTTAGTATGCTAGATTGTTAATCGTAGAAATATATGAATATTCCATGTGCAAACTGCTTACCTGTAGTTTTCGTGCCACGTGCTCATATTCTCTCCCATCTTGTTGTTTTGCGCGGCATGTCTTGCCCATACGGACGTTTGTTGAGGCGTGACACCGTGCTGCGTTGGCGAAACCTGCGACATATTGTAACTGAACTGATTAGAGCCGTTCGCCAAGACGTTAGCCTGGTCCAGAGGCGTATTGTACGCGTTGTAAAGACTTGATTGCGTAGGCGAATTCGCGTTTGCGGTCGTCGGTGGCGAACCTAAGGGAGAGGACGACGATCCGACAGCCGTGGACAGCGAGGAATGCGCTAAGGTTGTGTTGGGTAAGGTTCCTGTTAGGGCGCTGCCGGCATAACTTTGCTGCGTCCAGGAATTCTGATTGAATGCCGATGACGGATCGGCATATTGATGTTGAATAGGGAAAGCGGACTGCAGAGACATCGTATTGAATGCGTTTAGCTGTTGGGAATTGAGTTGCTTTCGTAGACGGGCGCGCCGATTAGAAAACCAGACTTGAACTCTCGCCTCGGTTAGTTTAGTCTTTTGTGCTAATTCCTCTCTAGTATAAACGTCTGGGTATTGTGTGCGTCCGAACGCCTTCTCCAGTGCTTCCAGTTGTTCGCCGCTGAATGTAGTTCTCGAACGACGCTGTTTCCTTTTCAACGGAATGCCCGGTTCCGATTCCGTGTCGCTATCTTCGCAAGAGGAATTTGGACCTGTAACAAAGAACGATAATGCATGTAGATAGAATGAACAGACACAGACACAGATCATTTTTTCAGATGAATTGACAAGAAATAAATGTTTTTGTGGCGAAAAATTGAGACAGGTATGACAATATTATTTACTTGATAACGTCCACTCATGGAAAGGAGAGATTGGACTGTTTCCATATAACAACGTATGGAAAGTGTCCAATCTCTACTTTCCATGAGTGTAGGTGTAATCTGCAAATTTGCTGTCATAAAGGGCAGCTATCTTTGAAGATAGCTAAATAGAGAGCAACGTTATTTAGTTTTGCGAATCTGATGTGTTGTAATTGGTAAAGCTTCCACAATTTTTCATTTTCCTTCTCCCAATGTGATCGTGTATCTTGTCTTATTATGAGGGATTATGTGAAGACGAAATTAAGCTGGAACTTGCGGAATAGTTAATTTTAAAACAGATACCAGAGACGAGATCTGTCTGAGTCTTTCGTAAAAAGGTACTGCCAATTAAAAAGTTTCTATCAGTTTCCATTTTTACTACCGATGAAACTGCCTAAAATTAACTTAGACAATATTTTCCGCCAATTTTTTACAGCCAAGCTAGAAACATATAGCTGGACCAAGCATAGGTGTATCCTCAAAAATAATAGTTTGAGTTAACATCATAGATTCGATAAATGGTATTAGTCTGCTTGTCTCTTAGTGAAACTTTGCACTGAAATTCTAAAATCTGTGTCGTCCAAAATCGGCAAGCACTTTTGATCAACATTCAGGCAGACCTTACTCCTAATTTTCTCTAAATCTCTTCTTCAAAAGGGGCATATGTTGACCACGATAATATTGCTTGTGGTATTTAGTGTTTAACGCATTTGGGAATCCATTTTCTATAAAATTTTATCAGCTGAATTGTATGAAGAACATATGCATATGAAATCTTTAGGTCTTTATTATAAGTATGTATGAAGTTGTTGGTTGGACTATTTCCATCGTTTCTAGGATTTTTAAAATCCGACGTTTGGGCAATTGATCTACTGGCGTCATCAAGGTGGCTCTGATTTCTTTCCAAACTCATTCAGCCAATTTATTGTTATCATATGCTACAAGTGGAAAAACTATATATAAAAAATAACATGTCAACATCATGTCGTATGCACAGATCTGGATGCGTCATCGCCTGCACAGATTTTTTATGCATCACCAGATATTCTGCCTCTGATATCGTGGTTGCTGGTCCTCTGCTTAAGCTATTTTTAATTATAGGTAACCAGACATCTTATATGATCATATCCAGGCTTGGTGAGCTTATGGCAATTGATGGTGTGGCCATATACGCTGCTTCTTTTAGTTTTCTTTATATATAATGTTTTTTTCTTGCCAGCATTGTCGCTTTGTTCCACTCAATTCTGTGATCCTCTTTACAGACATGTTTCGCCAAGCGCGATTACGCCATTTCGCCTCGTCGAACCAATTTTCTGTGTACTCTGATTCTGACTTGCATGGGTCTGCTTGTTTCTCCGATTTATGTTCTTCCACATTCCCATTACATACCTGGTATATCGAATTGTTCGTTCTCTGGTTAACGTTGTCCGAGTTGGTTTTGGTTAAGGTTGATCTGTTCGTGTTTGTCGTTGTTATTGCTGTTCCTTGTACTTGTTACCTATTCTCTTTATTTTGTCTGATAGGTCTTTTACGCAGGAGATTGCCGTTGTGCACACCTCTTTTTGTTCTGGATGTTGCCTCTACTATGCTGTACGAGTCTTTTTTGCTAGTGACAACGTCTTGTTTGTATAACTATTCTGGGTGGGTGATGTTGCTGAAGTTTTTTCTCCCATCTCCTTCCTCTGAACGGATAATATTGGCTCTATCATATAAGTACCTGCTTACTTCAACTTTCACTTTGTTTGGGTGGTTGGAGTCGAAGTGTAAACTTTGTTCTTGTGCGAAGGTGTGCCGAAACGTCGGATTATAAAAATCCTACAAACGACCAACAACTTCAGATATAATCATCCATCGTCAACAATCTCTCCTCATGAGTTAAGTACTGTGTTAATATTTCCGTGAGCAAGCACTGAACTTCGTCTCGATCGCTTCTCAGCTTCCTTAGCCGTTGCGTGAGATATACTTTACTACAACTTTTGAAGTAAAACTTCACAGAAGTTTTTAATAAATCGTTATTTGTTGCCATATCAACAACATTTCGTTTTTAAGCAATGGCCTAGATTTACCTGAGCTGTAATTTTGAATGATTTTGGAGAATACTTCTAATAGCCCCAATTAAAAGTATTCTCCAAAATCATTCAAAAACTTTAGTTATCCGTAATACTACTGACAACCTATTTGTATTTTACGTACTTTCTCGAGTTGAAGTAAGCGTGTACATAATAGTATTGTGCTTGTGTTCAGTATATGTATTAGAAGATGACGCAAATTTCTTCAAAACATGTTACCAACAAAACGTGCACTTCTTGAATTTGCGTATTCAATTCTAGCACGGTGTAAATTCTAAACACAAATCTATATTTCCAAAACAATGTGTTTCGTTAATATGCATGCACAATGTTCAAAAAGTGTAGTTCATGGTTTCAAGTCACTGTGTTTAATCAAAATTATGGAGCTTTCTTCAGTAAATACAAATTAAGTACTATATTAATTTTTTTTTAATTTCATTACAAGAATTGGTGATATTAGCGCCATTATAAATTTCTTAAGGTGTGATTTAATAATAATTGTGACACATCTAAATTAAGAAATAGAAATGTTCTTCACGTTTTATAGCTTGTATTACGATCACTTTAAGATACAATACTTCTATAATTTAGATTCTAAAGACTATATAGGAATGAACCTACATAATTCGGTGAGATTAAATTATGTTTAATAGCATTTTGCGGTTTGGTCTTTATAGAAAGTTTAGAAATTTATGTAATATTGAGTTGAATGGAAATTTTGGAAACGTGATCTGTAGAATCGATATTAAAAATGAAGAAATATTAGTTGATATAACGGGAGTAGTGTAACTTCGAAATTATCACGGCGTATTAATATTATTATTTTACTCGATAACCAATATAAATAATAACTTCTGCTAGTCATATACTTCAGGTAAATCCTAATTAGTATCGACTAATGGTGGTTTAGCATTTACGAAAGATCAATACGCTTCTCAATAGTTTCATAAAAAACTTGATTTCTCAAGTTTTGTAGTGTATGTACATGTCCTAATTTAAATTCAGGATAACGAATGTAGTTACTGATAAAGGAAATATCCATCAAAACATTTTGTAATAAAATAAGATATGAAAAATTACGAGAAATGTGCGAAAGGTATTGGGTCGTGGAAGTTCGAATAATGCTGCAATGGGATGGACTCGCAGACAGAGTGGCTCAAGTCGTTCTTTATACTATACCGAATATTCGATTTTATTGAACATCTACCGATACCTTGCCCAGCAGTAATTACAACAACAGTAATTAATGGCAAACTTTGAAAATATCGCTTTTTGTAACAGTTGCTAGAATAACGACCTAATTGCTATCATATAAAATACAGTCGAAGTTGATTAAAGAACTAAAAACCGGAGAGCTAGCATGGCTACCTGCAGACACCATGGTTTCAAACTACAACTTCAATAAAAAATATAAAACTGGAATACCAGGACGAGAACAATGGAACGACGGTTCCCCCGTTAAAGCCATGATGCGGTGGTATACAGAGTGCTCAAAGACAGCACAGGGTACAGGTGTGAATATTTGAGTTTGGACTAAGAACTGAAATGAATCTAAGCCTATCGAAGGAAACCCAAGAAATTGTTGCTGTACACCACTATGTGAGAGAAATACCAATACTAGGAACAATACATAAACACATAGCCACTTTCGACTACCAGGCTGTGACAAAAGCGCTTGACGCTACCAGGAGCACATCACGGCTAATATGGGACTATGCCTGCGCGCTAAGTGAGCTAGGAGAGACAGTAAGGTAACACTAGCTTGGCTACTGGAACATGAGGGTATTAAAGTGAATGAAAAAAACAGATGTGCTGGTTAAGAAAGGGGCGTCTAAGCCATTCATCGAACTTCTACCATCGTGTGAAATCGCGAAAAGAAAAATAGCCAAAACCATTGCGAAATCGTTGGCGGATAAAGCTCTAGAACGGTGAAAAATTCCTCAGGACAGAGATAGGCCAGGAAGTTCATTAAAAAGTAGGGGCCCAAATTTACAGAAAATCTACTGAACAAAGGCAGGAGAACTGTCAAATTAATTATAGGTCCACCAACAGGACACTGTAGATTCAACAAACATATGAGCAACCTCAATTTGACGAAAAATGCCATGTGTAGATTCTCTATCCACACGGTTTCTTGTTCCGTCTTCTTTCTTTCCAGTCGGAAGAAGAGACCTCGCAGCACATTTTATGCCAATGCATAAAATTATTATTACGATACATTGGCGAACCGTACTCAGACACAATTGAAGGGGTCAATACAAGGAGTGGACATGTTCACTTTTATAACTTTTTCAGGATAGGCAAAAATGTTTCTAACAATGATTCACAGAATTAATTCATTTTTGACTACGATCGATTAAATATTCGGAGTATATGATTACATATGGATAAACTATTCCACTTTGCGATTGTATTTGTGGCTAATAATAGTAACAACAACAGTGGGCTTTACAGTGTTCACTTTTTGCAGAGTTTTGTTGTTCAACTATTTTTACAATTTTTGTTTGCAAGGAAACTTCGGAAAATTTGGGTATCGTTGGAGGATCGAGTGAGAATGATACAACTTTTTTTAAAATTTAATAACATATTTTGGTTAGGTGTTACCATCTCAAATTTTATCCCTGATTTTGTAATCATTTTGGCGTACTCGCTTGGAAGATATATTTTATTATATCTCCGTTTTCGTTTTTTAATAGCTGTAAAGCAGCTATCACATGGCATATAGCCATGGCATGGCATATATATTAATCAGTGTTTAGTATATGTATATAAACTTGAGTTCGCCATAAAATTCACTTTTGTATATACATACATATAATCTACACAGTTTCTAGTACATACGAGATAATGTTAACTTCAATGCTTAAGCAATACTCTTTGTTCTATCTATACGATAGTTTCATTGCAAGTCTAATGAGTCTTAAGCTAACTTACAATTACTTAAGATGAATAAACTCAGTTATTCATAACTGTTTAAAAATAAAAAGAATTGAATGTAATATTGTACAATACGAAAAAGTAAAACTTGCGAGATTGCGAAGTAATAGCAGTAGTTGTTATAAACAACACAGTGGCAATTTTTTATTGCCTTAATTATATATCCTACTATATGGTAAAGGTGATGATTAATAATTAATAACGCTTCGAAGATGTAGCATGCAATCTTACATAATCTAAGGTGACAATGTTTGTTCTATTGTTAATCTTTGTTATAAAAAACAAGCATGAAATCAATTAATTATTATACAGGTAAGAAAAACTTTCGTTACGGATTATTTCATTACGGTCATCAGAGAAATTTCGATGTGTAATACATGTGTCTAGAAAGATCGGAGAAAAAAGAGGAAAAAAAACGAAAAAAGGTGTTCTGAAATTTTCGAACAACTCTCCTATGACAGGTACAAATGATGCACATCACTTTGTTCATTATTATATCCTGGGACTTGTTCGCCCGTAATGAATGAAAATGAAGTGAGTAATTTTCCCCCGGTAATAATGTAAGTTTCCTGTACTCTAACACAAAATAAATTTGTTTCTAGCCTCCACTGTATTCTCTTCCGTCGTACCGTCAAATTTCTATGAACGGTGTAAAAAGCGCACTGTGACAAATGTGTCAATCAATAATTTTTTTGTTGGTAGGAAGCTCGCACCACACTCGCGTTGAGGTTCCAAGACCCCAGCATGACCGAACAGGACAATTTTTCCGTCAGCGGATGTAAAAAATGCGCTCGAAAATTGATGTTAAATTTCATAGCACGCCTTATCTGGACCTCACAAGACGTTGCCCGATGACGAAACAACTTCCATTGAAGAATAAGAAGAAGAAGAAGGCGAAGAGGACGTCGCCGCGTGGAAAAGGGAAGAAGACGTTTAATGATGGCTCATTTTATTATTACCCCAACATTATCTGTATTGAAGGCCGTAATCGTTCTCGTGATTGATTTTTATTAACCGAAAATTAAATTTATTTAACGGTACCTCACATTTGATATATGAAGGTCATCTGTATCTACTCTCTCTACTTTGCAAGGCAATTTATAGTGCTGCATGTATTTCTAATATAAATAGCGATGTGGCTGGAATAGTGTTTTAATCTCCAGCTTAATATATTGAACGTGTGAAATATGTAATTATTTCCTAAAAATTATTGATGCAATAGAAAGAATAAAATTCTCTTTTGAAACGAGAATATTTGAATTATTTAGTAAAATGATTGTTTTTCTACTGGCACAGATGATACATTGCATCATTTTGGAGAGAGAATAGTATTTTACAACATAAAAAATTTGCCGAGTTCTGTCTCAAGATATCTTCAGTATTAGTTATAAATTATTGCTTAGAACCAAAGATTGCGTAGGGATCCAATTGTCTTGTGGGAAGGAAGGACGCAGTTTGCTTTATGCATCACCATAAGAAAAAATTTACCAAAGTAACATTTTTACCCATGGTAACACCTGCCATATGTACGATTAAGATTACGTTAGACTTCTATTGTATGTACCAACTTGAAAAAGACCGTACTGGTTGTCAGCTTGAAGGCTTCTTCAACAGCAAATTAATGCTATGAATGATCAACAGAAATGATCTTTTTATAATGAAATAAACTGGTTAACAGGCTATGGGGTGCTGTGAGTGTAATAAAGTTAATATCAAAGAACTGACCAATGTGTCGTGGGTTTGTTGTTTCGGTTGAAGCTTTTGTAGATCTCTTCACACCCTTTCCAGACATTAATTTAGAATTTGTGTGGGATGGATGTAACTACAACTGCCTTTTAAACTGTACTACTTGTCAATACTACGACACCAGCTTCCGATGTTACTTATGTGTTAACAGTAAGTGGCGCAACCGAGAAACTGATATTTTCTATCGTGATTGATAAGATTTGAATCCTGACTCGTATGCACTACCTCATGCAGGTCCAGACGATTAGATTTCTACAGTTATTGAACTGTTAAATGAACTCATGCTTTGCCCTCTGCATTTATATTTTACGACTTGTTTTTATATGTTTTAGTTACTTTTTTTCGTTAGTTTGTGGATTTTGCATATTAAATTTACTCTCCTGATCACCAATTGTGTTAAATATTTTTGATTTCTCTTAGAAATGGTGTCAATGCTCTTGTCAGCCATAACACTAACATGGTGTTAGTAACATAGAAAACTGTAAAAAAAAACTGATATCTTATCAATGACATTGTTTACATATGGTGGAATGGGCGAAGAATGGTATTTCAGCATGCAACATACCACATTGCTTTCTTTCTACTAACTACAAGTTTCAGTGACTCATGTACAATACCTCCAGAATACTTCATTAAAAGCTTTGGATGGATGAATAAACAAGAAGCATGAATTGATTGAAATGCTTTGTATCTGATTGCTAGGGGTTATGGACATTGAAGTCGAACCCGATATGTTATTATAATAAGGATTATAGGATGGATTCCAATCTAACAAAGAATCCTCCAACACCAGCTGTTGATCGTCGTTAACTGTTGATTAATATCATTTTTTGTTGCTTAATTTTAGAAAAGCTGCATTTAGTTGCAAGTTCTATGTTTCGTTTGTTTCAACTCACATATAGTTGTTGCTTCTAACCCATGACAGACCAGTACACAGTAGCCTCTGTGGAGCAAACAACTAAGGGGTTGTAGTACATGGGAGAATGCGGAAGCCGTACATAGAATAATACGTTTACCATCGGTAGTTAGTCAAATTCCTTAATGCAAATTGTAAAAACTCGGACAAAGATTGGCATTGTAAACCAGTAATGAGTTACTCGTTTATGCTAAAATGATATTTGCAGAACGGACATCATCGATATAAATCTTGCGGTGTGTAATCTGTAGTACTCATCATATAATTTGTGTACAGTGGAGACTCGCTAATTCCAACACTTTAAAATCCGAATTCCCTTGTAATCCGAAGAAAATTTAAATTTGCCTTTTAGCGCTGGGTTTCTTGTAATTTGAAGCGCTTAGGGGTTCTGTAATCTGAATTACTCAATGAATCAAAGTGCTATGCACCTAACAAAACTTTGTTATTGAAAAAGGCTTTTGGTTCATATTCTGGTTGTCGAGGACGACATTTCAAATGTTTTCAAAAATATTAACTGGAAGGATGCAGTCTTTCTTCTCTCTCGCTCTTGGGGCAACGCGTCTATTGACCCAATAAATAAATGCTGGAAAAATATATTTGTATTCGCCTGATAATGCTTCCGCGGCAACATTATCTGAAGATGACTCAGATAATGATCTTCCATTAACTGCAGTGTAGGAAATACTACTTTCTGGAGACAACCAACAAGAACTTACCGAAATCAGACCCATATTGCAATGAATTTCAGCTGATAATCATCAGAATTACGAAAGTGAACTCTAACGAATGGATTTATAGGGATGACGACCTTTTACCTGTACATAGCGGTGCAAGTGTTTCTATTAACGAAGCCGGTACAGATGAATCAAACGTGAAACGTGAAGAAGCAATGGGCAGTTTTAATACTAGTATAAAATAGGCTCAAGAGAATGGAGCCAAATTAGGAACAATGCACACACTTAAGCTGATGCGAGAATAAGCAATGGAAGCTAAATAATAGACAAGTAAAAATTACAGACTTCTTAACTAAATTATTTACCTATTAGATTATGTAATAATTCACTTCTTTCCTGAAAAACTGTATTCAGTTTTTTATTTTGATAGATGCCATCAATGTTTAACAATCTAAAAGGCAATTTTTTAATTACGTTAATGATGATTCAGTAACCCGAATTTGCCGATAATCCGAATCGTCCATGTTTTAATTAATTCCGATTAGCGAGTTCCCACTGTATATACATTTAGTTGGAGTGTCACTGATATACGAAAAACTGATAAACATGACTTCTTGCTATTGTATGAGACTCTGTTTGTAAGGCTATACCAAAGATTTTATTTTTTTTTTGATAGATGCAGATAAGTTTAGTACATCTAGTATTTTAAAGTGAAGTGTAAAATTGCTTCTGTAGTTGGATCGTAAGCAATGAATAGCACGACTCGTTTTACTGGGTCTACTAAAATTAGTATGGTGATTTGATAATAACTACAATTTTTGCTGCGTTTCAACATGACTAATTTGACTATCCCAATAATGAAATAAGATTGATATACAGATTAGATTTTTGAGGGGCATTGCACTGTTTAGTCACTGCAACCTACATACATTTATTGTAGTCCTCTTCTGCGCATAGACCAGATTACTCTATTTAGATCTCCTTGGCATAGACGGCAGATTTGATCTGCAGCGTTCTCGAGTTTGCATGGATACTTAGGCAATGCTGATAAAAGTACCTTCGCCTGCTATTGTTCTTCCATTTGTTATTTTAGGTGGCTCATTTGCCGACCACAACGGAGATCAGGCCAAGCATTTTGGTTACATTTTTGAAAATTGAGGACATTAAGATATAGGTCGCAACAATATCAATAAAACAGATAATGCAAAGATGTATAGATAGTATTCGTACGTTGTAAAGTCTTACTTTTATTGAAACAATAACGTTTCTTTATTTATTATTCCAACACTTGCGGTTTAACCATAATTAGCATCTATCAAACAATTAATCATTCCATACAACAACGTCTAATTAATTAATTATTTCAATTATTCGGCTCCATTATTTTAATATCCTGGATACGATAACAATCAAAAGAGTTACGAATAACTACAAACTATAATTTAGAGGTGTTGTTAGCGCAGACTCATAATCAAAGCCTAATTTAAATTAATATTTGGAAAGATTCAAAGATATTAACATAGCTAAATATAATAAATTTGATTACGTTTGGGATAATTCTACCGAAAAAGAACCGTCTACGAAATGCACGTTGAACGCAATTAATAACAATGTTGTTGCTATTACGGATGCTGGGACGATCATGCAACTTGTTTGAATTATACATTTTGGTACAAGCGGTTCTATATAATAAACTAAATAATTGAATTCAATTTATGTAAAATAGGCTATTATATACGTAATTGTAGAGATCATCACGCAATAAATTAGCTTTTGATTATAAACTCGTAACTTGTCCGACAATATTTTTTTTCTGTGTTGGTATAGTCGATCTAAAATTTTAATTCAGTTAAAAATTGGAAAGCTATTACCAACATCCATTAAGTCGCTTTTGATTAAATTATAGGCAATTTTAGCGTGAAATTTTACGCCGAAAATTCTGTTAGTGTGTGCTAAATAGGGTAATAATTTGGAGATAACCTGGTGTAGTTATGGAGATCTACAGCCAGAACTACTCACATATCAATATCCGAAATTCTTAAATTATTTATAGTTCGCGAAATAGTAAATATTTGTTTTAAAATATATATTGTTGTAATAGACACTATTAAAATTAAATGAACATAGATTAGTTCATAAAAATAGTGATTTCATTGAATTAAACGACAAGCACTCCTTTTAATAAATAGATTTGAAAATATTATTTTTCTTTTATAAAAGCAAACAGTAATGCTTTCTATTACGTGTGAAGTAGAATAAGGAGAACTTACACAAAGCATTTAAACAAATTTTTCCAGAAGGTTGGTCTTTTCTCAATTATCCTTTTCAATATTTTTATCCTTTAGAGCTAATAGACCTCTTGATATATTTAAACCACAATAAGAAAACCGCGTGGAATGCTTCTAAACAAGACATCGGAGAGGCAGCGTATGGTCACTATGACGCTAATGACCATTAGATAGAGGTTACTTAACCATGATATTACATGGCGTAGTACAAAAGTAAAACTTCTGCTGTTTGAAAGACATAACCGACTTCAGTGGGCCCAGACGAATATTGATCGAAGATTGGAGCAATGTCGTCTGCACAGACGAGTCATCCTTCTGGGAATGGTTTACAAACATTCATGTGTGGGGTTGTGCAAATTCTCGTGGATTCGGGACACTATGCATCTTTACCGGCATATTAACCATTAAAGAATGCTCAAATTATATCAAAGAGGTCTGTAAACATCTGCAAGAAAGTGGGTCACAGTGAAAAAACACCTCAGTCGGCTCTGCATTCAGTGGCAGGCAGAAAATGACATTGAGACAATGTAGTGGCCGTCACAGTTTCCGGATGTAAATCCCATCGAGAATGCCTCGGCCTTTATGAAGCTAAAGAAGTTGCAAGGAGGTTACGCTTTGACGGCCAAGCAGTTGTCGGCTAAGGTTTAAAAAATATGGCGTTGGTTTACCACCGCGTAAACACAGCGAGAATGGGGGACACAATAGATCCTTTAGGTCGCAGTGGATTATCACCCTAACTCCAGACATACATTACATACATACCACCGCGTATGCCGAAAATCTAGTTGAAAGTATGCCAAATCGGTGCCAGGTTGTAAACAACAATGCAGGTGACTGGACCCGGTACTAGGTAAAAGCGTCGTAGTACTTCTTCTGAACTTTTCACTCATACAATCCTGCATCAGTTCTGGCCAATAGTAATGTAAATATCGTCGCGGTTTTCTTGTTGTACTGACTGTATCTATTAAATATAACAGAGTGTACTATACCGCAAACGATGGGAGTAAATAGCAAAGGCAACCAGCAAAAAAAATAAGCAAGAACATAACACCAGAAAACCTTATGCCTCTTATGATCGAATCCAAGGCCCACTGGAGAAGGATTCATCTTATGGTCAAGACCATAATGAGAGTGAAGGAAGAAGATGAACGCAAATTGCAGACAAGCAACGACAGAGGTGATTAAGATATGAGGAAGAACTACTCGGCGATGTTCTACTTCATAGATATCTAGTACAGATGCTTCCATAAAGTATGCCTGGAGATTTAGAGGGTGTTTTCTAGTGGGTATATCAGGAGAAGAGTGCTATACCACTGGGAATCCCACACTTCCATGTTGCGGGATAGCGTCGACCTGGAGTCCATTAAGGATTTTCCACCCGCAAAAGTTTTACGAGAATTTTTACGTTTATCACATTTGCTGGCTTTATTGTTGCAAAGTTAGTAATAGAGTTGCTTGGACCATCTTAAATAATATTAACTTTAATAAACGTTTATAATTGGTATCGCGACTTAACTTACTGTAAAATGATGGTCGCATATTAATTCAAATGCGAGTGCCGCAGATGCACATATACATACATATGTACATACCTACATGACGGAAGTGGAAGTCTATAAAACGAATATATGACTATCGTCTTTACCAAGTTCTCAATTACAAACTGCAGTATTACATACATTACAATTTGCGAGTTCTAAACGTAAATGTGCAGTACTAAGCTATATCTGTGTCTCCTAGTGTTTCATAAGATCCACTGCAGTTAGTTTGTTGTGATAACCCCTTAATTTTTAATGTGCATCAGTATACTTATAAAGACCTCTATTTCCCTAACACTAGAACTATTTTTAGAATGTCTTCTAACATTTGCGGCTGTATTATTTGTGGTGGCTACTGTACATCTGGAATCCATTCATATCTAATATAGTACTAAAGAGAGATTTAACTGAGTTATTAACATTTAATGAAATATTCTCTAATGTGATGACTTTTTAAGTTGGCATTACGTTCGCAATAAAATTGTATTTATATTGTTTAAAGAGGTGCTTGCTAAGATAATCAACAACATATATTGGCAGCTATCTTGCGGTGGTGGTAATTTGATTGTCTGATTATATAGGCTAAAGAGGGGTCATATAGAATATCAGGACAATTACACTACAGTCTTGAAGATATTGAACATCCTCAAATAATTGTGCATGCACTTAGATTTATTTTTGAGTACTCAAATCCAAAGTAATATTTCTTTAGTTATTAATGCAGTGTCTAATCATCAATCATTTTTCTTATTATCAGTGACATCAAACTGAGTTTATCAAGATAATGGTTAAAGTTCCTGAGAAGCATATAGCAGGAGAATACAGACTAAGAAGTTTCCTGACTAGAGATAGTAGATTTGTTTTTGCAAAACACATATCCAGTAATTATTAATCTGTTTATTCTATCCAACATATTTTATTCCCAAGTGAGAGGTGCCGGACGCTTGGAGACGTATATACAGAAGTTTCAAGTCAGTGTATTTGACACATTAGATTACAGTATTACATTAAAGAAGTGGAGTGGTTTTGAAATGCCTTCTGGATTCGTGCAGTTTATGAAGGCTTATTTAGGTTATCATTCAAAGAAATTCGTGTTAATGTCGGGAGCACCTCAGGGTTCAAACTTGGGACCGCTTCTATTTACTATTTACACGGATGATTTCTTTACTCATCTTAAATGTCCCGCATTAGCTTATGCCGATGATATGGTTCGATAAAGATGATAAACATACAACACAATTTAGCATATACTAACGCTAAATATACACAGATATCATGTCGTCACCTATGTACACTCGTAGAAATATATCTATTCTTTCCTCATATGCATGCAACATGTCTTGCCTACAAGACACAAGCACATTTAGGTCAATGGAAACATAACCTAGAATCTTAAAAACAGAGATAAATTGAATTGGAAGATGTGCTCAAATTAAGTTTGTCTGGAACTATCAGAAGCAAAGTATTACAATTTTCTCCGATACTCAAACAGTTCAAAACTAGTATGGGAATGCCTTGAAAAACTAAATAACCTAGGCAGAGGAAACAAAGTTGCATTATGCTGGATACCAGATCATACTGCAATCAGCGGCAACGAGAAAGCTTATTAGCAAATAAGGCCGCCACAACTTCATTTGTGGAACGAAGTCATGACTTAAAGATAGGGAGAGCAAGCAACTCAGGCATATTTCTGCGAGAATTTTCCTGGTTGGAAATATCAACCAGCAGAAAGCAAAGCCATGCTAGAACTAAACAGAAATAGACTACGTGTCCGCACAGATTTTTTTACCAGGAATTGTTACAGTGAGAAGTATATGATATAGATAGGTCTAAAACATAACAGCGAATGCAGGTTCTGTGGGGCAGTAGATGAAGTCTGGAACACCTGGCATCAAACTACATCGTAATCACAAAAATTCGTGCCAATCACTGCGGCAAAGACGTCATAGACAAAGAAGAAGTGATTTTTCTCAAATCATCGCAGCTGAACATAAAGCTGTAAGTGCAGGGAAACCCTAGCGTCTTACAACTTGTTTAGGGGAGCACAGTAAATCACATACTTACGTTAAATCGAATCTAAATCATCAACAAGGACCATTAATTATCAATGCAATTTGCTTTTGTTACCTCCTGCTTGGAATACGGTTCTACTGTTTGTTTTCCATATTAAGTGTGTCACCAATTATGCATTGAACAAAGTTAATATCGTTTCTTGAAGCATTTGTCTTGTAGATGTAATGGTTATATTCTCTTGGAGGCCCTTATTAGTAAACCCTGTAATAAGATCCACCGCTGAAGCACTGTCCTTCTCCACGGCAGAGTACGTCTGCCCCAGTGTAGAGCAGATCAACGTACATTAAAGGAGTTAATACCGCCCTCAATGGGACGTGTAGATTTATGACTGGCTGCACGAAAGTAACTCCACTGGAGCAACTCTACAAAGCGGCTGGGTGCGAAGCTCCTACCACCCGGCGAGTAGCAATTGAGCACACTGAAAGGTTCAGGCAAACCCTCGACAGCTGCCATCCCCTTTTCGAAGCACCAGAACCAGTGAAGCGACTCAAATCACGCAATGGATTTCTGAGCACAGTCCCAATGGACCCACCGGATACCTATCCCATAAATCGAGAATCTGGTTCTCAGTTGGACTGAAAACTTTGAACGACTCTCAATCGTATCGAAATGGCGACCAAGACTAGCCTGGCGGAATAGGGGATTACGAACACAACCGTGCGACTGTGGGGAGACACACACTATGGAGCATCTTCTTGGGAGCAAGAACTGCCCGAACTCTTGCTCCCTCGAAGATTTATGGCTTGTCAGAGACAATGCACGCACGTGGCCCGATACTGGGCTGATAAAATTTAATACGGATTCTGACATGAAAGCAATGTGCAATAATTTCATTGAAATTAGTAAAGTGATTAATTAATTGTAGGGATTTGTTGATAAGTGTAAACTTTCATGTATTTTTTCAACCAATTCGTTTTCTCTAAGATTCACACTACCAGTAAGTTAAGTAGATTATTAGTAGAAATTATTGGCCTAAGTGTAATTGGTTACCAAAAATAATAAGGCAAATATAGGAATTCTTTACAAATATTTATCTCTTTCGCTAATGACACAAACGCACGATCTTACTTTTATAAAGACACTAAACATGAAGAAACCAAGAAAAGCACACTTACCAAGTATACCGTCTATCGAATGATTTTTCCGATCAGAATCATCCTTCCTGCCGCCTCTCAACAATCTACTTATGGAACTGATGGATGGTGCCGAATTTTTATCACAGATGCGTTCCTATGACAAACAATAGAAAACAATGAGTTCGCATATTGAAATCACAGGATATAGGATATATACATTTGGTACCTTAATGAGCTTATCCCTAATCTCCCACGAGAATATGCCCGGTTGTTCCTTCTTAAGCTGTTCGATTCGCGTTTCAACTTCGGCCGTCGCCACTCTCGGTTTGGACCCGCCGATAACGCCTGGACGTATGCTACCGGTTTCCTGATAGCGGTTCAGGATTTTCGAGACGCAACCGTGCGATACCCGTAATTGACGCGAGATAACGCATGGTCGTATACCGGCGGCGGCCATCTCTACAATTTTCAGTCGTATATGATTCGGTAATGGCCGTCCGTTAATAAATACTCCTCCAAGTTGATTTACGCGTCCTTGACCTGGAAAGAAGGGAAATATTACAAATTCAATTAATAAATGCAATAGGAGAAACAAGAGGATATACAACTTCCGTTTATTGTTACGCAAATAAAATTTATAATTATCAATAATTAACTTTTTAAATGTAAAATTAATATAAAATTTTCTAAATAACTACGTAAATGAGGAAAAAACTTAGTAGCCCTTCTGCTTTCTTAATTTTGAGCTATAGGGAGAATGTATCCAGGTTGGAGCCGAAAAGTCGCTGAATAAGCGAATTCTCCAATCTGCTCGTTCTTCCGAAAGTCCTAGATCGATATCACAGCGTGGGGTCCCAAGTATCAAGGAGGGCTCGACCTTAGAACACTTAAAGTAAACATTTTAATTGATGGACCAGGTTTTGGCCATGGTTTGGTTCAAGGGTAAACAAAAGTTGAACAACCTTCCAGAGTAAAGAATAGAAGAGGTCAAAGAAAGCCAGAAACTTCCAACCCAGGTGTTATCAGGTGGATGGCGAGGTGTGTTAACAAAATGATCTGCCACATATTCTAAATTATTAATTTTTAAGTTCCAATTTGACGTCCAAGCCGGAACTTTAGCCAAAGTAAGTTAAGTATCCTCTAAACGCGTTCAAGATAGCACTCTATCAACGATAAAAGGATGTATTTTACTCCATGTGTCATTTATTAAAATCTGAATACAGTAATGATATAATGATTTTCTTTTAGACAATAAATAAGCATAATAAAAACAGCCTATAAGTAAGTTGAGATGGATAGACTCTAAGGACGATGAGCCAGAAATCAATAATGGGATGAACAATTTCTATAACCACCACGTCAGAAGAAAGTTACCTAAATGTTCCTTGAATTGCGGAATTCTAGTTGTGAGGCTTTTGAGTTGTTCTTAGGTAAGAATTTCTTACGGTAAATTTCAAGGCTTTGATCACAACAGAGTTCCTGTGAGAGCAACGAAACACGAAACAATAGTTCGCGTTTGAGTAGCATATTTGGTGGAATTCCTGTCGGGGTATTTAGTTGTGTATGACACATTATGATCATGCATAAAATCGAAATTCTCTTCTCTTTGGTATTTGCTTTCTATAGCGGAAACTTATCAATTGTGTGCAATTATTTTCTTGTCAATTTTGTTTTTCAATCTATAGGTACTGTCTCTTTAAAATTAATTACTGTTTAACATCTACCGTGATTCTAACTGCAGTGGTTTGCCACCTGTTGTGCTTACAGCGTTTGTTATGTACATATGTACATATACGTATTTCTAGTGTAAATGTATTTTTGTCATTATAATTACCCCGACGTAAGCCATATTGCGCGAATTTTAGCGCGGCGTATTGTAACCGTTAGAACGACGTATTTTTTGTCTTGCTGCTACTGGAACCTGGCCGTCTTACCACCGCGCCCGCCGAAGCTGTGAAGTGTTTTTGCTCGTTTTCACCACATATTAACGGTTGGTATTAATGATGGCTTCTTCACAGCCATGAAGCCCATGAAGATCCTGTGCTTTTAGTTGCCGTTTTGCAGTATAAATAGTAATGTGTTTTGCAGCCTTAATGTATATTGGATTTATCTAGGAAATGGATATGTTTCTCGACTGCCGTCGGTGTTATTCTTGAACGACCAGGCCAGTGTTCGGTAATGCATCCTACTCGTGCATTGATATCTCCGCATTATTACATCGTTGTGACTAAATAAATTGGTAATTGTCTTTACTACGATTTGACCTATAGAATAAACTTGTGCATAAAATGCAATAATAACAATACAGTATTCTTGGGACATTGGCTTTCTCAAACCATTTTCACAATCACCCGGTGCTAGAACATTTATTGAGTTCTGCAACTCTCATAATTTTTTTTTATGGAGGTGAAATGCTGTTACGCACATTGTGCTGGACTCCCGCTTCTCTAGAAGAGGCCTACCAACTCCCCCCAACACCCCCCTACTCCTCTAAACAACAAATCGCAACCGTTTATCACATTTCTTCAATTTTGTTGTCGTTATGGCTTTAAGTTTACCCCCCTCCTGATGCAAGATCTATAAAATATCAATTAAAACAATTTTCTTCCACCACGATTTAATTCATATCCTGCTTCTTAGATCGTAGAACATTTCTAATAAAACATGACACCAAATCCCATACATGCTCAGATTCTACCATTCTCTGTATAATTCAGTCAGGTAAAATTTCGCCTATTTCGTTATTCAACGCATTTCTCCATTCTATCCAACGATTACAAACAAAAAATGTATGATAGACATCGTCTATTTCGTCAGGCCAATACAAACAAATTTCAGTATCATTTTTTTTTCATACTGTATAAATAATCTCTGAAATATCCATGACCAGTGAGAAATTGTGTTAGAAAAAAGTCGACTTCCCCATGGCGTCTGTCTAACCAAGGCCGAATTTGAGGGATTAACCTCGCAGTCCAATGGGCTCTTAGAACCGCTTGCCAGAGCCTTTGCCACCTCATAACAGTGTTTTCTCTCTCATCCAAGATTCCAATAACTCTAAGTTCCCGCTTCTTCTTGTACTTACGCTGTCTTTCTTTAGCCATGAGCGCTATTGGAGTGACACCTGCTACAACCAGAACTGCTGGTTCTGATACCGTGCGGAACGCTGAAGCCACTCTGAGGGCAGCCCGCCTTTGGACTTGCGCCAGCCGTTTCCAGTACATTTCTTTATCTAAAGAATGAGCCCATATTTCGGAACCATACAGCATAACAGAATGTACAGCAGTCAAAAGCAATTTTCTTTCAGTTGAACGGGGACCTCCGGAATTAGCCATGGCTCGACAAAGATTTGTAGTCATTCCTGCCGCTTTATCAGCGCTCTTAAGGATTTGTTGCCAAAAAGAAAGCTTATTATCAATCATAACTCCTAGATATCTAATAGCTGGGCTTGAGGTAATTTCAACATTGCCCACTCTCATGGGTATAATTGTGTCCATTCTTTTTCTAGTGAGAATAACAATTTCCGACTTGTGAAATGCAAATGTCAAACTATGGCCTAGCATCCAATTATTTATTCTCCTCATTGACTGGTTAATTTTGACCTGTGCTAATTCAAGATCCCGTGCAGTCACCAGCAGCAGCACAACTCTCATATTGTCCAAACAGGTACAACCCAAAACAGGACAAAAACAAAGATGCAATTCAAATTGAATGAATGCCAATGCAATGCACAAAACAAAACATTGCGCATAGATACAAAAGTAATCAAAAATGAAATGAATGTAATAAGAACAGAAAAAAATTGTCTAGCTAAAAAAAATCAAGAATTATGACATTTAACTAAGAAAAAAATATGTAAGTAGAAATACTATATTACAACTTATTAGCAATAGAGCATATAATAGAAATTGGAGTTCTTCGCTACACCTAGCTCTCTCTCTAGCTACCGGTAATCGATAACAGCACTGAGTTCTTGAGGGAATACGAGGGACACGGAAGGGTATGCGTTGAAGAGGGAAAGGACAATCCGCGGTATTGTTAAGTAGATTGTTAAAAATTTTAAACACGACCCATCTCTTCTTGATGTTAAGGATTCACTAGCGTATTAGGGTACCATATTAGGGCCGCATATTCGAGTTTGGAAAGAACGAAAGAGTAATGCAAAGATTTAATCAAATAAACGTCTGGAGATACGCATTACGAAACCCAAAGCTTTCGAGGCTTCAGAATAAACTTTAGCGAAGTGATATTTAAAGGAAAAGCCGGCATTAAACAATACATCAAAATCTGTAATAATAGATTTTGTCTCTAGAAAGTAGTCTTCCATATAGTAAGAGAGATTAAAGGTGATGTTGTACGTGTGTAGGATACAATGTAACATTTACTACCATTAACATGAATCTTATATCGACGACAACATTCCACCAACTTATCTAAGTTAGCTTGAAGGATGATTGAATCGTGCACTGTGCAAATCTAGTTGTATAGATTAATGTCATCAGCATAGGCAAGAACAGGATAGGACAAAGAAAGTAGGAGATGATTGATAAATAAATGAACAATAGAGTACCCAAATTAGAGCCTTGCGGGACTCCAGCGCTGGGAGAAAACTTGTATGAAATCTATCACTCAAATATGAATCAAGGAGCTTGATAACTGGTGGAACGAAGCCAAAGGATCTAATTTTATCCAGAAGTGAGTGATCAGTATAAACCACATCTAATTGGCCCCGTGTATCAAGAACTTAGCCTATTTCTTGACTCATACAAGCCAAGTTAGTAGTGAGTAGCGACCGGGAACAGAGCCATGCTGGTTTGAAAATAAGTATGCACGTACGTTATTATAAATGGAAGTATACAGATGTTTTTCGTAGACTTTCGCAAATTTAGATAAAATAGAGATGGGTCTATAAATGTCCACAGTGACGAACAAGGAAGCTAGGATCTTGTACTAGGTGGTGTATATAACATATTTCTGAAGATTCACTGACAGCTTGAATATTGGGAAGTGATTTCTCAACTATTAACACGGAAAAGTTAAATCTGGGAAAGTACTATACCAGAATTTATCAGAAAATAACGAGACTGGAGCAGCAGTCGGCTATAGCAATAACTTCTTCGAAGTAGAATTTTATACCAACAAAATTTAACATGAAAGCCTTATCTTTATGTACTTTCCCTGAAGTAGGCTTTGATTTAACTTTCGATGTTTATTACAAATATCTGACATTGTTAATTTGTCTTACGATTCCACTCAAAAAATTATTCATGAAGATTTAGGGCACGGAAAAGTCGCGGCAAAATAGAGTTCAAAAGTGATAACCGACCAACAAAAATCAAATCGAACAATCTGTCAGCAGTGAAAAAGGTAACTGCAACGTTATCCACAGTTTTTAAATTATGTGGTTACATGGGACAAATGTTGGTTTTATCATTACGATCACGAACTGAAGTCTCAAAGTATGCAATGGAAGCATGAAGGCAGCCCAAGACCGCAGCTGATTTTTCTTATAAATGTGGTGTAACTAGTACTATTCTAATATACTTCGAGGACTCTTAAAAAAGCAAAATTGAAGAAAAACCGGCGCTTTATCAAGACTGGTTGAACGCTGCGTCATATATAAAGCACCAACTTCGTTACTTTCTGAAACACCCTCGTACACACTATTAATAACTCAAAATATAAAGAAATGCTCTTTTCATAAAAATTCTGTCTGCATGTATCTTTCCATTTTCAATAGTTAAATACCATTTAAACAAGAATATGCATTCGTTGAGTTGTGATTTCTTAATAATAGGCTCTGTACATATAAATAACAGACATGCACATATGTACATATATTTTAGACAACACTCGAATTTAAACACAAAGCGCAGACGTTGTGCTCCATTGTAAGCGTATTCCTTTCCTGCAGCTCAATAATATTCATGCAGAAGATGAAGAAGCATTATGTTGAGTAAATTTATTGTGAAAGCGACCAATGATGCATGTGATGTAGTCAATGGCACTCTATTTACGGACCACCATAGGTTCCTTAGACGTCAATTAAGAATAGAGTGTGGCATATACGTTTACAGGTATTATTATGTTTGGAATTGGTTACAAGAAAATGAAAGTATTTACGTTCTGGTTTATAGTTTTAGAAAAATACGCGGAGACGTTTGCATCTCCCTTAATGATACATCAACAGATGCAAATATTTTGTCATAAAATTAAGGTGTTGTTAACCAATATCGTACAAAAGTTAAAACTGCTAACTTGTAAAAATAGCAGTATAAAAAACATATAAAATATGAAATTCAAAATAAATACACAAAAAATACTATTCGACAAGTGGCTTCTTAAGCAGCAAGTACTAGATAACGAACATATGTTTAACTTATAAAAACTGAGAGGGTAGTTTGAAACTATAACAAACTCTTCAATTGATATTAAAGACCAAAATGCTATACTTAAACGCAAATGCTCTTCACCTCGTTGCTTTGTGGTCTTTGATTTAATGAAGAACACTGCTCGTATTCACAAAATTAGCTAATTAATCTTTGCAATGGATTCTATTAAAGATTTCGCTCGAAGGTAGCCGAATAATTTTGACAATGATAATTTATTGCAATTATTTGAACACCAAATTTGGAAGATAACTATAACACATTTAATTTTTTTCTATTTTTATCTGTTATGTGGTAATCTCAAACCAATTTCTACAAGTTACTCTCCAGTCACTGGTTGTGAATTGGTGGTCAATATACGATCGTGACGTTGATAAATCAGTCTAATTTACAGATTTATGCTCGCGGACGCTTTTGTAATTTATTTCTGCTATAAACTTTGTCTTTCAAAAATGGTAGTTGAAATTGTTAAAAGGAATGATTTATAAAACAAGGACGTTATTAAATAACTGCGTATACTAAAACGTATTAGATTGTGAAATCGGGTTTAACCATTTTAGATAGAATAAACTGACAACAATTTATTGAAAATTTAAGTTTCATTGGAGTTTATTTGGAGATAGGGTACACAATACCAATGCAAGTTCGACTCCTTTAGGTTCTTTAAAACAAATACTTTAAACTCGAAGAATGATGATAGATTTAGGTTAAGGTTCGTCATGTGAATTATTCATTTCAATTTGTCGTTTTTAAAGAAGCCTATATTATACTTAAATTGATTTTATGTAAAAATTATGGCTCCTATCTACATATATACATAATAAACTACTTCGAGGAAGACTTGGATGGGCTATAAATAAATACTCCGCATTATAACTCTGGAATATGTTTTTCATTTACAGTATTAATTCAATTTCTTTATTCTGATGTGTTGATGAAATCATTGGTAGAGGCACGGAGGAACTTTCACATGAGATTGGTACCGATTAGTTACAATTTGGGTGATTAAAATAAGTTAGTTTTCGTGGTTGTTTTGTGTACCTCAGTTCGTTCAGAGGTTCTAAAGTCAAAATGTCTTTAATTTTCATTGATTACTCACAAAGAAAGTAGAGATTCCGGCACGAGCTGCTTCGCTTTGACAAGTTGCATTTCCTTGTAAATTCTTTGCATACTATCTGTTACTAATTATTTAAGGCATAAATATACATTAATGTATTTATGGTGATATTCTGATGGAATACTTATCTGGTTTTGTGGAATCTGAATTGTGAGGTTTTAATATAAGTTTTGCATTAAACGCGTAAATGTTTGTTCTCCTCATTCCATAATCTGCGAATAGGTTCGTCTTTAAAGTTTCCAATTCGATGCAGATATTCCTTTAGACGTTTGCTGCACGGTGGTATATTGCCCTACTATCATATATTCTTCATGATTGAAGGTTTCACAAAACATATATGTATACCTTCCCCAGAACCTGTCGTTGTCTTTGACTCTTCTGCGTACCACATATGGGTTTGGATTCCAGGTTTTTGTTTTACTCTCCACTCATTCCGTTCTAGCACAACCTTGAAGGGTTTATCAAAGGAGAGGTTGAGCATCACTATATCACAACCCATTTCAAAGATAGGGTTCGTAATCTCAGTTTCCACCACATTTCAGTCTCTGTGCCCCTATTCTTGCCTCCCCCCTTACATAAATGTCCAAGGAGGCAGGTTTAGCACGGTCTCAATAGCAGCTGTTGGCGTACTTTTTGTAGCACCATTAATACACAGGCAAACTAACCTCTGAACCTTTGCGAGTGTAATTGCTTGCTTTTATGTAACTTTAGTCAACTAAGTCAGGCAGCCATAGGTTAGCATAGGTCTTACCACAGCAGTGTACAGCCACTGCATTATATGTGGTTTTAACCCTCATATTTTCCCAATTGCCCTTTGGGTGGTCATTAGTGCTACGTTTGCACTTGTCTATCATCTGTTCAAGTCAAGGATCAATCCTAGAAATGTTGTTTCCTGACTGAATTGTTCCGTTTCGTTATCAAGTGTTGTGGTTTTAGTCCATCTAACTTCCTTCTTCTCGTAAAGGGCACCAGTGTTCCTTTCGCAGGGTTAACTCTTAGGTTCTTCTGTCTACACCACCTTTCTGTTGTTTTCAGGGCTCTTTGCGTTACTTCTGAAATAGTGCTACCGTTTTTCCCCAGTATGAGTATTACAATATTATCTGCATACCACTGGGTATAGTAACCCTCATTGTTTAAGGTTACAAGCAGTTCGTCGATTACAAGGTCTCATAGTAGAGGTGACAGAACTCCTCGCTGGTGACATCCTCTTGCTACAGACGCCTGCATTGTTTCACCTGCTAATGTTGTTTCAATAAGGCGACCTTCTAGCATGGCCTTGATCCAGTTACAGATTGCTAACGGTTTTTAACATTGATTTAAAGGAAGTATTATCATATGCCCCTTCTATGTCCAGAAATGTTACTAGAGCAATCTCCTGATTGTTGATAGATGCTTCTGCTCGCGATACAAGTTGGTGTAGGGCATTATCACATGATTTTCCTGACTGGTAAGCATGTTGATTAGGGTGTAATGGCCTCTGTGTTAGTGAGGTTGCCCTAATATATTTTTCCCGCAGTTTTCCATAGTTTTTAGTATAAATGAAGATAGGGTTATGGGTGGGTATGCCTTAGCTTCAGCATACGAGGGTCTCCCAGGTTTGGGTAAGAGGGCAGCCCTTTCTCTATGCCACATGTTTGCGATATATCCTAGAGCTAGATTGGCTCTGTATATCCTGCATAGCAATGGCGCTAAGTGTTCCTCTCCTTGTTGCAAGAATACTGGGAGTATTCCATCCGAATCAGGTGATTTGTAGGGTTTGAACCACTGAACAAGTATCTAACTTACTTATCCGAATTATTTTCCTACAATAGTTCTGGTTTGCTGGATAATGGAATGTTCGGGTCTATATAAGTATTTCCCAATATACCTTTCGTAAATTTTTCGATATTGCAACCTGCTGGTTAAATTTTCGGTAAATTGAATAAATAACCGCATTTTAATAATGTGCGGCTTCTTTCATCAATCAAATTATACATTCATTTCTTCCTAGAATGTTAATCCGATCTCACTTCATTATAGGATTATTATTATTATCTCATTTTATGATAATAAATTAGACAACTCTATTAATCTTTTGTGATATTAAGCGAATATTAGTAAGAGTGAATATACACACACATGCTTCTAACACAATGCATTGGTAGTTGGACCATTAAACATATTTTTTTGATGTGTTGTATGTTGTAATCGTCTTGATATATTGACAAATAATTCAAACGCATTACAGTAGGATTAACATAATATCCAGTTATAAATTAAATGAGAAACGTGGAGTTCTTTTTGTGATTTATCAATACAAAAAAGCTTAAATAATGCTTCTTAAATAAATACATTTTAAGCATTTAACAATAAGCAAGATTGAAGCAAAAATTATCATTGGAAGAACAATCATTATTAGGCAAGGATTTCAAATTATGATAATAAAGATTCTCGACGCTCTTAAACTATGTAAGTTATTACACGATATCACGTCGAGAATGCAGTACAGGAAAGGAAGAATACACGGCGACTTCTCGGTATTTTTTGATGTTATTAATGTGACCGCGACTTCAACAAATTTTTAGCTCTTTTGTAAGTATTAAGAGACGAATGTGTCGTAATCATAATTTTTATTATAATTTTTTTAATGAACGATGGTGTTTTGGCTTCGAGCATAATTTGTTTTCTTTTTAATTCGTGAAACGGTATAGTTTTGTGTACTATCACAACAGAGCGGCATTTTACATTATGCATACGAAGATAATGGCATTCAGCATTTGGTTCATTTCCGTTGTAAACATTAATTGCATTCGTAAAATTATATACTTGAAGTAACTTTTTAGCAATTGTGTTATACATATTTTGCATTGGATTTGGGTTCAAATGGGCGTTTTTGAAATTAATGCATACAATTACAAAGTAATGGTTTCAATGAGATTTGAAACTAATTTTAACTAATTATTATCATGTCAATTACGAAGTTTAAAAATACAGGGTTTTTCAAAAGTAAGTGGTGCCTAATTTAAATAATTAATATTTTCGTTAATATTTATAATATTGTAAAAATAGTATCAATACCCAACCACATGGATAATGCGATTTGTTTGTCATCTTTTGGTCGTCATAACAAAAAACTTACACTATATTTTTTTCGTGTTGGAAGAGGATTTATTAGTTGAAAGGAATGGTTTTCACCAGAAACTCGCATTGGACTCGTTCAATGGTATTATGAATGTAGACGGAGCTTTTTGGCAGGCTTAATACGATCTCGTACATTAAACTGTTTAAGAGCTGGTCAATGTTATTTGAGTGCTTTTCAAAACTCATAGCAAAATTTGTACTTGCGGAAAGTTTTACAAGAAACACAAGTCTTAGCACACGGAAACAATAAAACAGTTTTTTTGACTACTTTTTTTGGAATTAAATAAGACAACTGTATGGTGAATTACAGGTTTTATTTGAACTAAGACAAGCTAATAGAATCAAAATAAATGATTTCGCCTTACAAACAATAGTGGAAATTCAAGTGAATCCACAGTGGCTTGACAACGCCTTTTGGACTGGTGACTCACACTTTGAACTTAATGATGGTGTGAACACGTACAATTGTCAAATTTGGTCAATAAACAATACACAAGTGAATATTCAACAAAGACTCCACGATTGTGACCGTCTAATGCGAGATTGAGAATGGAGGACCAAGCCCAGTTACGGTAACTAGCCAGAGTTATTTCAATATGCTTCTGATTCTGTAGGACATGATACTGAAAACATCATATTTATACAGGACAGTACACCTAATAAAATAGCTTTTAAGGAACACTTTTGGCAACTGTGTTATCAGCAAACAGTTTCCTAAAACTTAGCCCCTCAGATCACCAGATATTAATTTGGCCGATACCTAACAGAAAAATTGCTTTGAACAAAACCCAATACCATCGATGAATTGAGGGAGTCCATAGGCTTGTTTTGGTTCCACACTCGAACCAATTCAGAATCGTTCTATACGTGCGACCAAATGAAACTTATGTTAAATATTAGCCATACAGATTTTCTATACTTACTATGGTCTTCTATTAGAACTGGTTCTGTACCGTTAATAATTCGAAACCAAACCAACCCTCATCACACCAAACATCACAGCTATACCAGCAGAATTGCTCAGAACTTTATAGAATTGAAGAGAGGTTGCTGCTTGCCCAACAATAAATTGGCGGCCACATTCAACATTTAGAATAAATGTAATATTTCCAATAAATCCTATTTCTATTTATACAAATAGATATTTTTAATTTTTAAATTATTCTAGGGTTAATAATATTATTAAGATTTAAAAATACCACTTACTTTTGAAAAGCCCTATATATTAATGATTTATAAACGGGAAAGGTACTGTGATATAATTGTATAATTATATTAAGATCACTTATTAATTGATTTTGATGTCGTAGTTTCCGGAACACACCAATGAAACCAAGAAGTATGCAGAGGTAAATGTTATGTGGAATGTAGGAGCAGATTTTTACGACTGTCTTAGAAACCGTTTTATCTATTTTTCATATTGGTTTAATGTGAAAGCACTTCGTTTCTAAAACTAATCTAGTAATGTTAAAATGTTAATGCACACGTCAAAATAAAGCATTAAATGGTTTCTTTTTGTATATAGTGAAAACTTTTTATACTACTGCAGAGGTGGCTTGCAGCTAAATAAGGACATGTAGATATGTACATATATGTATGTATGTAGATGTAATGGTTTACGGTATATCATTTTTTAGATTTATTAGATTTGTAGACCAATTCGTACCAACATTTATTCAGACAACGCTCCATTACATCTGGTGGTTAATTGGTTTGTTCGTAAGCATACACGAGACGTTAGGAATAAACTAATTGCGTTTTCTCTTTTGCCGTACATTATTTTGGCGCCATATTTTTCTTTTTGGACTTAACATTTGCATTTCATCGAGAGCCTCTTAAATTTTTCGATTAAAAATAATTTCTTTTAAATACAATTATCGTAACATACATAATAGGTTCAATGGTTGTATGGTAATGACGACCAGTCCCCTTAGTTGTGAAAGAACTGGAGATGCAAGGTTGGAATGCAGAATCAGGCGTTTAGGGTGCTGTGCTAAGATTTGTTTCTCGGTCTAGTACCATTTGTTATTGGAAAGCAATTAACAGCGCAATATTACTTACAGCAATATTATACGCAAACATATGAAGGTACATTTTGCCACTACCAGCTGTTTTGACTAAGAAATTCTTAAGACTATTTGAATTCAGGAATATGCTTTGGGGACTTGTCCAAAACTCTTTTAACGGGTTCGAAATCCCCCCAATGTCCTTCCTGAATTTAGCTGTTCTATTGTTTTTCAAATTTTATGGCAAATGGAGGAATGTAACATTTTAAGTCGGCGTCATAATAACATAAAGCATAAAGTCGATGGCGAAATTGGCGAAAGCTATTGGCCTATTTTAATTCATAAATTATTAATAGTCATACAAATTCCATTGTGGTATATGACATTTGGAAGTTGATGGATGTTTGCTACTATCATTGAAATGTTGATGTAAACAGTACATTTAATAATGGTATCACTATATTCACTGTTAGAGTTTAATACATATGTACATATCTAGTATGTATCTATGTATGTACAGTCAAGATCATATTATATCCGCCTAATATAAATGCATTTTACACAATACTATTTGGAAATATAATCGCACATAATTATGTAATGAAGCAATTTAATTAATGATTCATAAAAATAAAATATACCTATAGCAGTTATTTGCGTATCTATAATGTTAATGTGCAAATTTGTAGCTTTAACTGACATCTATTCACTAGAATTCATAAATCTTGACAATATCTCGTGTTCTTTTTAAAATGCAAGTGCGTTAGCATATTATTACACTACTTGTTATTACATAGTTCTATAAACGTTCCTGATTAATGGTGCATTTCGCTCAAGTTGCCTCAAGTTTTTCATTGTTTATAGAAATGTTTGCTTCTTCTCGTATGTGATATATCGCCTGTATGTATGTTGTTTTGTTCAATGCTTACCCTCATTATATGGAATTAGCTTTTTGTGTTAGTATACCTTTAACAATAATAGCGTTTGTTGAAGATCGTCATAATTTGGTTCTGAGAAGTACATACGGATACAATTTGAAATTCCTGTTAAATTAAGTTAAAATCATTACTTCTTTTCGCTAATACAATATTTATTCCTTTTTTTAGAAACGGTCAGAGGTGTCTCTTTTTTCTATTTTTTACATAAGTAATTTTTCTGTTTTTGCCATCTTTCACTTGTTAATATAGGCATAGACATTTATTCCTTATCACTGAAATATGTAAACAGAACAAACAGTATACTACGTTGTATGTCAGGAATTATCAGATTTATTGCTATAATTCATTTTGTAATATATTTAATCTTCTATTGCCGTTGACCAGTTCCTATATCCTCTTTCAAATTCCATTTATGTTGAGTGGTGCTATTTTCACCATCTCATACAGTGAAGCTTGGAAAAGGGATCTCATGCCTAGTCCTCAAATCCGGTTCTTAGTCCTTACCGTGCTTGTCAGAATAATATTACATTTGCCATTTAAATCATTCCTCTTCAGAATTCTGTGTTTATCTAACGAAAAGATAGTTTAGTTACAGCGTTTGAATATACACATATAAGGTGTCCGCGATATACAAAGCATGCATTTAAGGGATGATAGCTACAACGATTTAGAAACAAAAACATATAATACACTGTGGGTTTATCTCTAAACGTAAACGAGAAACAAAATTATTTCGCATGCCACAAACTTCGATGCATACTGTACAGCGGCAGCAAATCAGTGCAGGATTTACCCGACGATTACAGGCGTGTGTTCTTGCAAATGGGCAACACATCGAGCTTTCTCCTGTCTCTCAAAAAGGTCCTTTTTATAACAAATAAAAGAAAAGAACTAAATTTTGTAGTAGCCTTTACGAAAGAGCTTAAAGCGCCCTAACATAATTGCACCATTATTACATTGTTTTCATTTAATGCGACTTTCTCTCTAATTAAATTTTCATTTATCGATCGACGCCCTTTTCACTCTAACTTCAACATAACATCGATTTTATTGTCGTAACATTATTAAGAAAAAACGCCATTGACTGATTGTACGATATGGTACCATACAATGGTCTCATGTAGGTCGTACAAACATGTGTTGCTTCGCTTCCATCTGTGATAGAGATGTGCTTGTATTGAATACGTGTACAGTATGGTGTAAGAGAAATGGCAACACGCTTCAATTTCAAAGTATTAAATAATTCGTTTTCGTCGTTGTTTCCAGTTATTTTCAACTCTAAATGTTTGATATGGTTTTTTGGTTATTTAAAAAGCAATATGGATGAGTTTTCTTCTACAGTTTGATCAAATAAGGTTCATCAGAAATAATTTTTTTCTCGTTTACGCTTACAGATAGACCGATGGTGTGTTAAATGTTTTTGTTTCTAAATCGTTATAGCTATCACCTTTTAACTGCATGATTTGTATATCGCCCTGTTATAGAACAAACAAATAAGCAAAAAAA
>SMLS01059814.1:0-16292 GCA_004785975.1 Popillia japonica
AAAAAAAAATGTGTTAGAGTTTGCTTCTCTTGGTTTTCTCAGAAGGTTTAAATTATAAAAAACTGAAACTTTGGCACAGTATAGAATAAGTAAAATTCCAAATTTCAGAGCAAATAAGAGACCAACTCCAACATAGGATGTTTTTCTGAATTATTTTATGAACTACACATGATAGAAGACCAAACATTTGGAGGAATGTTGAGAACTAAAATAGTTTCGAAAAACTTCTAAAATTATGATTTTCAAGAAAGGAGAGCTAGCAACAATTCGGTTTTTTAATTTTTATATGAACTAAAGATGGTAAAAGCTTAAGAAATTGGAACAATGATCAGAATAAGTGTCCAACCCATGGCAACGAAGAATTTTTTTAGTATAATTTTACTAACCACTGAAACAATGTGGAGATTAAACGTAAAACAATCTATAGCATCATTAAATATTTTGAAAACGTAAGAATAATTTGATACAAGTAATTTTAATGACATCCTATTTACTACCTAATTTAGGTGATCTCCCAGCATTAAAATATTTCTTCAAATTTTTCTTTGGAAAGCATTACCATATCGTTTCCACACAGAGAGTATTGACATCTATTGTAGAACGTATCCATATCGTTTATATACATACATATAATACGTAAAGTAGAGATCCTAGGATTCTATCCCGGAGAACACCACAAATAAGTTAGTTAAAACTTGTAGTCTTCTATTCTGATTCAAAAAACATTGCAGCAACCTTCTTCTAAAGACATAATTTTAATAATAGTCTATGGACTATACAATAAAATTGAAGTTCAAAAAAACTGTATCCTCGAAAAAGAGAAAGAAGAAACTCATTAAATTATTTATTGATTCTTTGCCAAAGAAATGCAGTTTATATAAATGCTTGAGCAAGTGATTTTGACATAATTATTACTAGATGTGTATCAAAATTGCGAATTATGTTCCGTTTAAAAAAAAATTAAGTTGGTAATGTTTTTTGATAGTTAACTCTTAATTGATTCTTGGCACAGCTTGTAACAACACCAAACATAACAAAATTCAATTATTCGAAGTGATACTGATGATGCCGGTAGGCAGAAACTAGGCTACATCTCATATTCTGATGCTATAGCAAAACTGTTCGTCTTAGATCTTGGAATAGTTTAGCAGACATTTTATCAGATTGTTTTCTTATTCAATATGGCTCATAATCAGAAAAATTCAAATTTCTCATGTTGGCTACGTTTGTAGATATTTTAACCCTATTTTTGTTCTATATATTTGCTCCAAATTAAGTACCATAATTTTTATTGCCTTTACGAGAAATAAACTAACCTGGATTTGAGATTTTTGAAAGACATTATAAATAAAGTTAGCATCCATCTTCTTATCTTTAGATAATGTAAAAACTTTCATCTAAATTTAAATCTTCAACTTGCCTGCGTCAAGTTCCCGTCTTGGACGATACTTTACGACAACATAAATTGTTATATGTACAAGCTAGCTCACGCAAAACACTCATTAAAAACTTTGATAAACAAGTAAATAAGATGTCAAGAAAATACTTTCCGTGACATTCGCTTGCATTAGAAGTTGGATATAAAATATCTTTACATTTTTTATAAAAAAAAAAAGTAAATTGTGTGTGTAAACGTGTTTCCACAGCTCGGTTACAACATTAATACCAATATCTATATAATAAAGAGATCAAAGTAATCCAACACCATTAATCCGAGTGAAAACGTCAGGTAGTATTTTCACGATGATAGTAGGCAATTATTTTTATTCAGTTCTTATAACATAGCGAAGTATGTACATACAAGAGCGCTTAACCACCAACCGTTTCTCAAGATGTTATACACAAAGTATAAATAAATAACAGGAGTTTATACATCTTATGCGAGTTTATCGATCAGCTTTCTGTGATCGTTTATGTTAATATGCAATTTAAATAAAGTTGAATGACGTCAGAAAATATTTTATTACGTCTAAATGCTTTTTTTATCCTCTGCTAGATTTCTTTCTCTGCTTTATCCGTAGATTTTTTAGAAATAAATTGATACTACTTAAATCACTTCTCAAGTTGGTAATAGCTGAGACTCTCTTCGAGATATGCCGGTTTCTAGCTCTAATCGAATTAATTAATTGACTTTGGCGTACGGTTCTCAGATGTTTTAATTAACTTGCCCCATTGATTATTCATTGTAGTTGATTGAGTGGTAATTACGAATTCCACCGTACATTTTAATTAAGTATGAATTTATGGAATTGGTTTATTAAATTTGGGTATTAGATGTAATTGTTGGGATGATAAACAAGTTGGCTACTGTATTCTACTCGATAAATCTAGAACAACAAAAATTTTATTAGCAGGAAAATAGTTCTTTCATGTTTGTTATCATTTTCTCTTGTGGTAAAAAGGAGCTGCGTTATTACCGGCAAAACACTCGCTAATCGTAACTAATTGATAATTATAGCGCCCATGTGCTGCAAATTCTAGTTGACGTCTTCACAGACAACACATTTCGAACTAATCGATTTTTAAGACAAATCAAAAGAATTCCAGACATCAGCGCTCACTGGTACGTAACACTCCAATTATTACCGGCAAAACACCCTCTAACCAATTTTCGGAATATTTAAAATTAAAAACAGCTTCATTCAAAGGCATTACTACGTCAGGACTCACCGGAAGGTAACATTCAAAGCATTACCGGCAAAACACATGCTAATCGTCGCTAATTGATAGTTTCCGCACGCAGTTGCGAGGAATTCTGTAAAACTCAAATTCTRTAAYCTCACAGACAACAATTTAAGCRCGTAACGTCTTCACCGACAACACAATTCGAACTAATCGATTTTTTAAGRCAAAAATATCAATATGAATCAGGAGAATTCCAGACATCAGCGCTCACTGGTACGTAGCACTCTAATTATTACCGGCAAAACACCCTCTAACCAATTTTCGGAATATTTAAAATTAAAAACAGCTTCATTCAAAGGCATTACTACCTCAGGACTCACCGGAAGGTAACATTTTAATTATTACCGGCAAAGCACATGCCAATCGTCGCTAATTGATAATTACCGGACGCAGTTGCGAGGAATTGTGTAAAATTCAAATTTCGTAACTTCACAGACAACAATTCAAGCATACGTGTTGTCATAACGAAAATTCAATTCGAACTAAGCGACCTCAGAAAATTTGAGATAAAGTACAACATGAATCAAACGCATTTTTAACGTCAGCGCTTACCGGTACATAACATTCTAATTATTACCGGCAAAACACCCGCTAATCGATTTCGTAAAATTTGTAACAAAAAATATTTTTATTCAAAGGCATTGCTACATCAGGGCTCATTGGTTCATAATTTTTTAACTATCACCGGCAGAACACCCGCTAATCATCGCTAAATTGATAATTACCGCACGCAGTTGCGAGGAGTTCTGTAAAATTCAAATTTTATAACATCTTAGACAACAATTCACGAATACGTGCTGTCATAACGACAACACAATTGCAAATTACGCATAAATTTTATGTGCTCACCGGTACATAAAATTTAAATTATTACCGGCAAAACACGCGCTAATCGGTTTCGGAAAATTTTAAACTATAGAATAGCTCCAAACAAAGGCACGACCTATGTCTGGACTTACTGGTACATAACATTCTAATTATTACCGGCAAAACACGCTCTAATCGTCAAATTTAAGTTCTAGAACTCAAATTTTATAACCTCACAGACAACAATTTAAGAATGAGTGTTGTCATATCCACGATACAATTCGAACTAATCGACATCACAAAAGTTTAGACAAAAAGCAAGATAAATCCAGGGCGTGTGTAACGTCAGCAGTCACCTGTTCACAACATTCTAATTATTACCGGCAAAACACGCGTTAATCGATTTCGGAAAATTTGAAACTATAGAATAGCTCCAAACAAAGGCACGTCCTACGTCAGGACTCACTGGTACATAACATTCTAATTATTATCGGCAAAACACGCTCTAATCGTCAAATTTAAGTTCTAGAACTCAAATTTTATAACCTCACAGACAACAATTTAAGAATGAGTGTTGTCATATCCACGATACAATTCGAACTAATCGACATCACAAAATTTTAGACAAAAAGCAGGATAAATCAAGGGCGTTTGTGACGTCAGCAGTCACCGGCTCACAACATTCTGATTATTACCGGCAAAACACCCGTTAATTGTCACTAATTGATAATTGCACCACAGATGTGCAGCATAATTTGAAGTAATCGTATATGTATAACTCGTCTATGTATAACATTCTACTTATTACCGGTAAAACACCCACACCCAAGACACACCTGACTTTTTAGGTACTATACATACATTGGATGTTATATACAGTGTAGTACCTATATAGAAGCTATATAAGATCATATATGTATGATTCCTGCATACGGGCTGGTATATACAGGGCGATAAAGATTTTTGTAGTCATTAAACTGCTTTGAACTGAAAATTAAATCTTGCATAATAAATCATATTTGCACTTGCAAAACTTTGCAAACTAGAAATAAAACACTCCTCTCCGTATATTCCGCATTGAAGCGGAACCATTAACGTATAATTCGGTTTGTTTCCACCGACTAACAAGCCAGTCATTTGCTCGCCAACCGTTATTTCGTCGTAAAGTTCTTTACACATCCCCAACCCCTCGTAATTACATTTTCTTTACAACTCCAGTCGACAGTATTTTCCATATAACCATTGAGGTAAACGCCCTATAGCTACCTCCACATCCGAGTATGTACTTCACTGCTGCTTAATATGCATCAATTTTCTCCCGGTATGATGAGAAAATATCAAGAACGACAAATTGGTTTTAAAATATGTATTATCTTGACAAAATTTCACCCGAGTCTATTGTGCCAATTAAGGCAGCTATTCTAAACTCGGGTACGATAACGTTATTTTATAATGAAATTCATCTAAACTGTAAAGCGAAACAAAAGTTATTTCAAGTATTTACTTCCAGCATACTTCCCGAAGATGTTTTTGCGGAATATACGATGAAGTATACATTGCATTTCAACTGTGTTGGTACCTCTTACAACGGAGACGCCCCCTACATATAAAAGACGCCGCCGTCTAAGTGTCGGGCATTCTTCAAGTCGTTCTCTCCGTTACTTTCATCTCTTGCTGGGCGTTATCCCGGCTAGAATGACAGGCTTTAAGAAAAACTCAGTTAAAACATAATTAGATGAGTGGAAGGAATATACTGTCCGCCCTCGTGTTTTCTTCAGTGTGACAGTTCGGGGATTATACGAAGAGGACAAGATTAGAATCGAAATTGACTAGTTCCTCCGTTCCGCGAAGATCTTTGTTGTTTCTTTTTTGTCAAAATACGATTTATATATGTTTTGTTATTAGATTCCCTAGAAATACTAGAAAAACCATGGTCCGAGGTTAGATCCTTGAAGTACACCAATTGGCAATTAAATCAGATTGCAGAAATACCACCGATCTAGTTTAATAAAGTCAGATTTTAAGAAATTTCTGTAAAATCCCCGCTCGGGCGCCAATTATATTATTTCTTATTTTATTAAATAAATCCTTATTAATGTGTTTCATAAAAAAAAGTTCCTACAAAGTTTTTCACAATAGTCAGCAAGAATGGGTTAAAATCCTGGCTCGGGCGCCAGTTAATTTATTAAAAAATTAAATATGCCGCGCTAGTGAATTTGTTGAACAAACAAATAAGTCTCATAAGAAACAGTCTCGTTTAACACTAATTTAGCGGTATACCTGCTCGGTGGCTAATTGTAACATTACGGTGTTGCTCGGGCGCCAGTTAATTGTAATATAACGTCATTCTGATGTTACCCGCGATAGAAACTTAATTAATTTGATACTGATTAATTTGATGAATACAATCATGATCCTAATTGACATCCTTCCTCGGGCGCCAGTTAATTGCTATTTAAAGTTTTAAAAAATTAATCCTTATAAGTGATATACATATATATAAAAAAACGGTTTCAACAAAACAGGTTTTGTATAGTGAAACCTTAATAAAATAATGGTTTGTTAATCAAATCGTTAAAATCATGCTCGGGCGCCAAGTGATTATGTACTATTTAATGCTTTAATAAGTTAATTCTTGTGAGTGTGTTAGATCAAAAATATAAATATGTAGGCTTCAACATAACTTTTGTGTAGAGAAACTTTAATAAATTGGTGCTCGTTTAACAAAGAATGGAAATCCATATTCGGGCGCCAATTAGTACTAAAATTATTATACATAATAATATTATTTGTGCAGTTCAAATTGGCCACACTCATAGGTTTATTGAACGGACATGAACCAAGTTTCTTAAAACTCTAATTAACAGGGAAACGTGTTTGCTCGGGCGCCAATTAATGACAATTAAGTGTTTTCATAAATTAATTCTTGTCAATGCGTTATACTTTGTATTGTGTCATATAATGGTCATCCGTTAGGGAAGCATTAAGTTTTTATACAGTTAGAGATGTCATGGTTGTTGAACCAAGTTTCTTAAAAGACTAATTCACAGATAAATATTCCTGCTTGGACGCCAATTAAGTTTAATTTGGTGTCTTCTTCTAGTCTAGGCTTCTAGGGGGGTAATAGAACGTGAGACGGAATCCCTGCTCGGGGGCCAAGCAATTACAAAACCTTTTTCTACTTTGAGAGTCAAATAAAGCGGCTTTAGATATTTTTACTCTGCAGCAATTAGTGGTTGCCGCAATTACATGCTAGATGGCGGTGTCCAACTTCTGATCCGTTCATGACAGATAGATTTCTGACATGATCTTATCTCACGGTTCAATTTGCTAGGTCGCCAAACGATTAAAATAGTAGTCCTTTAGATGTTGTGTACAGGCATGATAGTTGCAATAAATAGCTTGAGGGGGGAGATATGATGTTGTCTCGTTAGCAACGATATTCGCTACGCTAGTTCCAGTCCCCGCTCGGGTGCCAATTAATTCTAACATTAGGCCTTTACGAGTTGGTTGTCATAATTGCGAGTTGGTTGAACCAACACGAACCAAAGTATTTTAAGACGTTGATTTAGAGAAAAATATCCCTACTCGGGCGCCAGTTAATTGTAATATCTTTCTAATTCTCCTGGAATGTGTTTTAGTTTATTTTTTCAAAATTAATAAATGTGAGTTGGTTAAACCAAGTTTGAATAAAAACAATTTTGCTTCTTTCTACGACTAAGTAATTTTAGGGAAAAATGTTGTTCGGGCGCCAAATAACTAAAATATTGAGATATCGTACGCTCGTGACGGTTATAACAGGTATCCTGAAGTTGAAACAGCGAGGGCTGTCTCGCTAATAACAAAATTATTTACAATAATTCCGGTCGGCGTTCGGGCGCTAATTAATTGTAATACAATTACATTTATGGATGTTTCCGTAGTTACTACAATAAAAATTATTTTAGACCTGCTTTCGTTCATGGAGCATTGCGGTGGACGCCCTAATATCAATCCTGTTTCTAATTAAGAGAACCTTGCTCGGGCGCCAGTTAATTAGAATATTTTACGTGATTCGATATACCCAAAATTACCATAAAAATATTGACGAACCTTCCGTCAATGGGGGCATATTTATTTAATATAAATCTCATGATGTTCCAGATAAATATCGAATCTAGATTCATTTAGTAAATATTTATGAATCCGACGAGGAGTAAATTACCGTTAGGCGCCAAAGTCTCACCGTTAAGTACATATATGTCAGTAAGCTCTTCCGTACATAGACACCCTAGACTGTCTACAACGTGGAATAGGAAACATTGAGCTATAGGCGTATTACTACGAAATATGTAACTCTTGAATGTTTATTAAGTGTTTATTGAAAATTTTATGTAATGCAACTGGCATGTTTTATTGGGAGGATTTTTTTACGAAAAATCTGGGACGTTGATGTTCGAATAAAAGAAAACCAATATCGCAATATTTTAGCGCAAAACAGGAACGAGAATTAGATTTTTTTTTGTTTTGTTGAATGTTTGATGGATAGATGCGTATTGAAATTGACGTTTGAACTGATTTTACGTCAGTATAGAACAATGGAGACAACAAATGATTGAAAAAAAAATTACTCCAGGGATGGAATGTGTGCTATTATATATGATCAAGTTTGGGGCGTACACCCTGAAACTATTGGCAGTTTTTTTTACTAACTGGATGCAATGTGTTTGTGTGTTTAAATCGTTGTCAGGAGGAATGATGTTGACAGTGTGATTTATTCGTACGGTGATTTTAGATTTTTATGTCTGAATTATGGCTGCACTGCAATCTTTATTTACAGTTGGGACAGGAAACTCAGATGAATTGATCCATCTAGTCAGTTGAATTTATTGCAAAATAAGTGTTTGCAAAAATATTTCGGGAACCTGTCACTTAGAAACTGTGATTTTTCTAGATTATTGGAACTGCCACGTAACAGTATTAGTCACAGTGTTCCATCAGTGCTATAAACTGTATAGTGAAACCTTAATAAAATGGTGGTTTGTTAATCAAATCGTTAAAATCGTATTCGGGCGCCAATTAATTATGTACTATTTAATGCTTTAATAAGTTAATTCTTGTGAGTGTGTTAGATCAAAAATATAAATACGTAGCCTTCAACATAACTTTTGCGTAGAGAAACTTCAATAAATTGGTGCTCGTTTAACAAAGAATGCAAATCCATACTCGGGCGCCAATTACTTCTAAAATTATTATAATGATATTATTTGTGAAGTTCAAATTGGCCACACTCATAAGTTTATTGAACGAACATGAACCAAGTTTCTTAAAACTCCAATTAACAGGGAAACGTTCTTGCTCGGGCGCCAATTAATGACTATTTAATGTTTTCATAAATTAATTCTTGTATTCGTTATACTTCAAAAAAAAGTTTTTTAACATAAAGCTTTGTATTGTGTAAGTGTCATATAATGGTCATATGTTTGGGAAGCATTAAGTTTTATGCAGTTAGAGATGTCATGGTTGTTGAACCAAGTTTCTTAAAAGACTAATTCACAGATAAATATTCCTACTTGGGCGCCAATTAAGTTTAATTTGGTGTTTTCTTCTAGTTTAGTCTTCTAGGGGGGTAATAGAACGTGAGACGGAATCCCTGCTCGGGGGCCAAGTAATTACAAAACCTTTTTCTACTTTAAGAGTCAAATAAAGCGGCTTTAGATATTTTTATTCTGCAGCAATTAGTGGTTGTCGGAATTTCATGCTAGATGGCGGTGTCCAACCTCTGATCCGTTCATGAAAGATAGATTTCTGACATGATCTTATCTCACAGTTCAATTTGCTCGGTCGCCAAACGACTAAAATATCAGTACTCCTTGAGATGTTGTATACAGGCATGACAGTTGCAATAAATAGCTTGACGAGGGAGACGTAAAATAATTTTCTTCTGTTTAGAGTGTTTGGATTTTGCAAACTTTTGGAGAAGGTTTTTGGAAGCACAGATAAAAGAACATGTTTCCAAAGATAATTTCCTTCCGAAAATACATCAGAGTCTGGGCCTGATAACAATCTTTGCCCTGTTAGACTACATAAATCCATTTCAAACGGTACATGATCGGGTTGAGGGTTTACACCACCTAACTGGATGCAATGTGTTTATTGGGGGGCTGCACCTGGGAGTTCCACAAGGTTCTATATTGAGTCCCATATTGTTTTATGGTAAATATGTACACGTAGTTATACCGCAACTTAGTCTACGCAATAATAATGCGCACATTTCTTCTGTTGCAAATGCATCCAAACTCTAGTCTAACTCTAACTTGCTGTATCTTCTTGCCTCTCTATAATGCCGGTATTTCTGTAAGAAATGCGTCCTTTTCTGGCCACCCTCCATAATTTTTCACATTTGACATGTACTCCTTCATTTTCAATGGAAAGTCAATAGCCCCCTGTTAGGCAGCTACAACAAATTCGTTTTTTTTCTGACAGATTACCGTAAGAGCTAGTTAATTTTTTGGTTGTAGCATTTTCAGCATTTCTTTCTTCTTTCAACAACTTTGGTAATAGAGGCCAGTCGTTTGAGGATTTTATTACCACCGACAATCACTTTGGGGCTTCTAGTCTCCTTCAGATGTTGTGGGGGATCACAGAACAATGAGGAAGCAACTGAGTTCACATTTAGGTTCTGAAACCATTCAGTGGACGTCTTGTTGCCATCCTTGCAACCAAGTGTCTCTGGTGTTAAAGTTGGAGTTTACAATTTCTTGTGCTGTGGTCAAGGTTAAGAATCTGGATCTCAGGCGTTATCTCCCATTTGGAAAATCGTGATGTATGAGGATTTCAGCACATTGTTGTTGACTTTATGGTTTCTGAAATAATGCGGATGGATTCGTTTAGATGCTCGTCTACTATTTTTGTGTGGCTGTTGTTGATCCGCACATATCTATGCACAGTGTTCCGGCATGGAGTAGACAATCCTAAGGGCGGTAGACGTCTGAGTGGCTGCTGTTGATCTTCTTTGTCTTCTTAAGATTAAATCAACAAGATTCGGTTTTGCTCCTATTTGGTTCAAGTCTCCAATCCAGAAAATATCCTCCAACTATAATTAGGTCTTCTGTTAAGGTATCTTCTACTGTGGCGAGCACAAATTCCTGACGCAGTCCATCGTTTAATATTCTTTTTGTGCTGTATTGGTTGTCTTACTTATAATAATCTAGGTCTTTGCGATTACGTTATTTAACAGGTTGGTCGGTTTGGGGCGTGGTATAATTTTTAATAATTTCATAAACAAGCCTTCCCTCCACGCGATATCATAGGCTGAGGTCAGGTCTGCAAAGACAGCAGCTTGTATGGCGATCTAAATTATCTCTGATCAGAATCTCTTTCCAAGGTAAGAGCTCTCTAGCAGCATTAAGGCTTTATGTCGCATTTTGATGACTTCATAATATTCATAAGATTTTGAGGATATAATCTTCGACTAATAAAAGTCCAATACAAATTCTAGATTATAAGTCATCTATCAGAATCACCAGATCCCGTCTACAAAACATTTTGCAAGTTTTGACAACTAAAACGTCAAAATACTTTTGACAGCTGTCAGGCTGTAACGAAAGCCAATTTCGCCAACGTACAAAATGGAGGATATCATATAATTAGCTTTTAAAAGTCCTCTTAAATTGCTATTAATAGGGCTGGAAGACCACTCTAGGTTTTCTATACAGAATTGGTTGGCTTGGCCAGAAATCTTCCTAAATACGATACACTGTAGCACATATCAAGACAATTGAAATCATTGCCAAACAGTTTAGTCTACCAATTAGTTCTGTGTAGAGTATATTAATTAGCGAATCTTTTGTTGTAAGAAAATTTATCGCAGTGGGTTATTCCCTTACATTCAAACATGTTAAATTTTTCTAGAATTTTCTTGAATTTTCTCTTGGGAAATTTTGATAAAATCCTGATTCATCCACAAAAATTCTTTCATATCGTCAAAATTATTATTATTATTATTATTAGCCATATATGTTCGCATGTATACAAGCAAACATCATGTGATGAGCTTGTAAGTCCTTGTTTCGTTAGAAACTTGTTAATGTGGTCATTCCATCTCTTTGGTGATTCGCGTAGGCCATAAAGAAGGTACCTTCAGCACTTTTCCTAGCAAAAGCTCTCCATATAATTACATTACATTAATTACAAATTACGGTGGACACCTTACTATCCAGGCACTTGAGCTAGATGCTCATTGTACCAACCCCATCAGATCTCTCACTTCCACTCGAGCATCCTAGTGACCTCTATAAAGCCCAGTATCTTGTCCAGTGGAAGCTTGAGAACCTTCGAGGGCTTAAATAAGTCCTCTCCGAAATTTTTCTGCCTGAGTTCCCTCAGTTCCTCACATGAGCAGATTACATGTAGACCTCCTCCTGCACCTCTTCTGCACCATGGTTCGCTTACACGATCTCTGTTGTATAGATGCTTTCTCAGGTGGGAGGAGAGGGGGCGGGGTCCGGTCACCAACTCATTCATAATCTTGATTTCTTTTTTACTGCGTCCAAGTAGGTTATCGGAGAACTTAGCATCCCCATCCCCTATTAGCGCTTTGGTATGGAGTTGGCCTCCATTTCTTAACCTTCTCTTTGTGTAACCAGGACCAGATCTCCCTCATAGCGGAATCCTTAGCTATACCGCATGGGGGTTCTGGTCCTATGAAGTGCCTCTCAGATCCCTTTTTGGCTCGTTCGTCAGCTATTATGTTCCCCTTAATGTCCTCATGCCCTGGCACCCAAACCAAAAAAACCTTGTTATCCTGTGCCAGAACATGAAGGGATCTTTTACATTCCCTAACTAGTTTCGACCTAGTGATAGGGTTCACAATTGCTCTGATAGCAGCCTGGCTATCAGTCATTACATTTATTTTCCTATTCTTGTATCCTCCCTTTGCAATAATTCTTGCACAGATTGCAAGAGCAAATACCTCTGCCTGAAAAACTGTGGTGTGCTTACCCAGGCTCAGCGATATCTCTCAGGAATATATGGAGAGCTCCATATATTCCTTTCTTTAATCCTGAATCTTCTTGGTATCCCTTGGCTACTAGCCTTCTTGATACTAATAATTGTTTTTGTGTTTCGTTTTCTATGGCCGTCTTCCATTCCTTCGACTTTTTAGCTTCATCACCTCTTCCTTCATTGGTTTTTGTCCCTGTCTCCTGGTTTTCAAGCGTTTCTTCCGTTTCGCCTACATCACTTTCAATCAGGATATATTACTTTAACATACAGGGTGATACTCCAGTATTGTTGCGTTTAGTATTTTTGGAGAAAATTCGTCCGACACATTGCTTTTTAATTTTATATTTCTAAGATTTTTCTTCGAAAACCCAACTATTCTGTTTTAGAGACAGAAAACAAATATGAGTGAACTATATCTCTCACAGATGTCGCTTCGTTCGCTCATTATAACAGAAAATTCTAACACGACAATGTAGATATGTAGCAGAACGAAATTTCAAATTCGGCAACATCTAATTATGCTAGCAATATTATTACAACCGAGCGGCTTTGAACACAGACATTTCAATGACGTACACACTAGTCAACGGCAATTAAAACCAAAATAGAACTCGCTTCAAAGTAGCCGCCGTAAAAAGACTATTACCCCACGTAACACAGTTTATTCCTGACAATAATTACGCGAGAAATACGTTGGGATTTCGCATACATTTATCTATCCCCATCCTGTCCTTACATCTTTGAATCCATCTTTAATTAATCTCAACAATACCTACATCACATGATTTAGTTCTATTATATGTAAGTACATATATGAAAACACAATTTCAATTATATTTTGCGGTGTAGAACTGCGGGATTTTGCTCTATAGCCAGAAGAGAGAGAATTTTCTTATTTCTCTTTAGTTATGTTATCGCTTGAATCCGATGTTTCTTGTTTACGTCTACCCATTTTTCATAACCTTTCTGCGACCACATCCAATGTTTGTCAAGCGTATAATGTCAATACCAGACTGTGATTACTTGTTTTGCCGAAGAAAATGAGAAAATATAAGCCGAAGTAGAAAAAAAGGAGTTGGATAAATTGCTAAAAAAGCAGTTATGTAATATTCGCCATATATACTATCGAGAATAATATGATATCATAATTGGGCACTTTTTTTAATATTTCATACCATAGTAGGTAAGCTATGAGAGTTCTGTCCTATGGGAAATAAATGAGTGACGTCACAAAAAATTTTATTGCCACAAAATTACTTCGAAGTCTTCGTTTAGATTGTGCGTGTCATAGAAACTATAACAGAATACAACCATGTTCCTCATAGAGACAATCTTACTTATCTGGTGTAGAGAGCTCGTAGTTGGTGGCACAAATGAAAAGTTTTATGCTTTCACATTAGCCAAGTTACAACAATTTCTGTTTGGCGGAACTGACGATATGCCAATCTCGTCACCATTAGACCTGAAAATTCGTATAGGTGATTGGTTTGTGGCACAAATAAAAACTTTTGTGCTTTCACATTAGCCAAGTTACGACAATTTCTGTTTAGCGAAACTGAGAACATGCCAATCTCGTCACCATTAGACCTGAAAATTCGTATAGGTGATTAGTTTGTGGCACAAATAAAAAGTTTTGTGCTTTCACATTAGCCAAGTTACAACAATTTCTGTTTGGCGGAACTGAGGATATGCCAATCTCGTCACCATTAGACCTGAAAAATTCGTATAGGTGATTAGATTGTGGCACAAATAAAAAGTTTTGTGCTTTCACGTTAGCCAAGTTACAACAATTTCTGTTTGGCGGAACTGTGGATATGCCAATCTGGTTCCCAGTAGACCTGAAAATTCGTATAGGTGATTAGTTTGTGCCACAAATAAAAAGTTTTGTGCTTTCACATTAGCCAAGTTAAACAATTTCTGTTTGGCGGAACTGAGGATATGCCAATCTCGTCACTATTAGACCTGAAAAATTCGTATAGGTGATTAGTTTGTGGCACAAATAAAAAGTTTTATGCTTTCACGTTAGCCAAGTTACAACAATTTCTGTTTGGCGGAACTGAGGACATGCCAGTCTCGTCAGCATCAGACCTCAAAAATTCGTATAAGTAGGTGATTGATTTGTGGCAAAAATAAAAGGTTATGTGCTTTCACAATAGTCAACATATAATACTTTCCTATTAGCAAGGCTGACATGGCAGCCCCACAAGACAAAGTACATACAAACTACAATTAGTTACAAGCTTCAAAATTTCGATTCATAGGTATCACGTGTTTTTTAACTCGTAGATGGCAGGACTGGGAACATGCGCCTACTAGTAAACTATCAGTAAATAATGAATCCCTACGAATATAATAAAAATACATTCTAAACAAATGTTCTAATATAATTCATTAATTTAGTCATGTATGCGCATATTATTAGTTAAATATTAATAAATTTTCTAATACACCTAAATACATTCCCTGATAACTTGACATTGCATATTAATCCATACAAATATGTAGTATGCATACACAGATTGGATTGCATCACTTAAATGCATCCCACGTTGCAACTAATTACACAGTACCTACATACTTGTGATAAGTTTTAATTAAAATCATTTTATTAAACTATGCAGCGACTCACTCGCAGTGTATTAGTCCTAATTAATGCCAACCACGTTCCAATTTATTCAGGATTATATATTATAGTTTCTACGTCATATTTTATATTACAGCAAAACCACTATGTATCTAGATATAAATTCTGTAATTAATAAATCTAATTAACAAAATATCTTCGAAGAACGAAAATTCCATTTAAGATTAATAACGCTATTAAGATGCCCCATCATGCGAAAGCTATAAATCCCATGTAAAATTTATTTAATCGATGACACCCAAATCGAATTATAAATTTATATTTAGCGTAGCTATAACGGAAGCATTCGAAAATATTCCGTCCTGTCGTTAATTGCGAATTACCAACGTAATACTATCTAGTCTTTATTTTTAATTACATTACATTACAGCCAATTTAGGGTCATTAATTTCTCGTTAGGGAGGAAATTTGTCATCCATCTCTTACTTGATCTATTCAGTGTATCTTATAATTACGGTTTAGTCTTTAGTAGCAATTAAATTGATACTCAAACGCTAAAAATTAGTACAAGATGTGGTCTGTAAATTTATCGTACTTGACATTTGAATGTTAAACTCGGCAGCATTTGACATTTGATTGACATTTTTGACTGCATTTGACATTGATTGACGTATCAAGCACAGGTTTGGATGTCAAATTCGTCTGTATTTGACATTGAAGTGTCAAGTTTGGCTACATTTCACATTTAACTATTAAAAACGGTTATATAGGCAGTTTTGACCGCCTAGGCTGGCTACATTTGACGTTTAAATTTCAATCTCTGTCATATTGGACGTGTTCAATGTCGAACTTCATCAGATATGGCATTAACATCAAGCTTTTACCATATTCCGCTATACTTGACATTTGCAGTGTCAAATATGTCAACATTTGTCATTGAATTGTTAAAAATGTGTACATAGTAAGTTTTGACCGCCTAAGTTGGCTACATTTATCGTTTAAATCTCAATTTCTGTTATAATGAACATGTTTAACGTCTAGCTTGGTTATGTGTAGCACTGATACCACGTTTTTATCACATACGACATTTTGAAAGTCTCATATTGCCACATTTGACGTTTGAAGTGTCAAAATAAGCTACATTTCACATTGAAATGTTAAAGACGGTTATATAGAAAGTTTTCATCGCCTAGGTTGGCTACATTTGACGTTTACATTTAAATCTCTGTCA
>SMLS01059817.1:0-24682 GCA_004785975.1 Popillia japonica
GTCTCCTTGAACTTGTTAATGTATCCATTCATTGATGGACTATTTTTTTCATTTGGTGGTACAGAAGTAAAGATCAGTCCCCATAAATGATTTTGACGAACCTTGTCTGGCCAGGTCGTCTACTGCTTCCTGTTCACACTTTTGTGTGAACTACTAGAGTGTTGATTCATTCTTGTTTACAGTTGTACTAATAATAAATACTGTTCAAGGTATTTCTGTAACCGCTGAAATATTGATATCTTAATTAAACATGAATATTAAGCTAACAGTTATATGCAATGTATCCTTACTATTCTTCTCGCAATGTACCAAACAAAGTCATCTTTCATCGTATATTATATCGAATGTGTCCACTGTCGAAAAGAGTTAACGAAAGATTAAGGATAGAATGAAAATATGCGGTAATATGTGATTTTGATGTAAGACAGATGCCGTTGCCAAGTTTACATGTTCGCATAAATAAATAAATCAATTTTCGTCAATGAATATACTTGGAATTATAAAATAACACAACTGTACTCAGGCAACGAAACAAATGGCTAGAATGCGTGTGAAAAGAATTATTGTATAATGGCCAAGTAATAATGGATTTTTATACGTTTTCTCTCTTGTTTATGAACTACAAATTGACCGTAATGACAGCATAATATTAACGAATGAATTTCATCAGGAATACAATGTTTTATTAAAATTTTGAGTGACATGTAATTAATATTATCTGTAATATTTTCATATTTATAACTGAAAACATAATTGATGATAGCACAATTTAATGTTTCCATTAGTAATATGTGCTGTGTTTAATCCTTGGGTTTTATCAATGGCTATATTTAATAATATATTAATATACATGCGCAATTCTCTAGACACAAGAGCTTAGATCAGTTATTAGCACAAGATGTAATAGATGTGACATAATGTATTTTACATACGTAGTCCAGATAAAAATAGATGCATCTTTGATAGATTTAAAACTTTGTATTACCATCGGATTTCTGAGATATTAAAACACCGGAGAAAATGTATTAATCCTACAATATGAATTTTTCGTGAGCTATAGAGTCTATTAACATTTTCTAAAACGATTGTACTTTTAGGTAAATGAATTTGGAGGCTTAACTATGTATGTATGTATATATGATATGTATGTATGTATTATAGGCGATAATAATTTGAACAAAGTTTTCCATTGGCGGTCAGCATGGTAAGATAAGAAAGATCTAGAATTCATTTCTTAAAAAATTCAAATCATCTTCGTAAACGGACGGCTGTCTCATTTCATTTCTTCCAGCGACAACTTTGGTTGATTTGCAATGATTTGAAGAAACAACATTATTTGTTATACTTTCAAAGAAACGTGGAACTCATGTATCACTGGATATGTACTTTATAATAGCCCAGTACATTCTAATATTTCAGAACCACGTAAACAAAAATTCATTGAGAATTTATCAGAATTTACCGATTCAAAATATTTAGCTTTTAAAGGATTTGACATGACTTTTAAAGGACATGAGCATTAATTCTATTGTGTATATTACTGAAAATATAGTTTGAAAACGACTTTGAAATTTTTTTCAAGTCTCTCCAGTGAATTCCACAATGAATTGCAATAAACAAATAAATGGGTTATCAATATTTTTAGCCTTGATCAGTTTACACATAACAAATTATAAGCATCCCATACGAATTTGAAGATGTTTTATTTAAAATATAATGTTACTAGTAATGCGTATAAAATAACTAGTAATGTGTATAAAATAAAATATATTATGTTACAATCCCACTCAAAACTTTATTACATCTTTGTATGGTGCCGCAAGAAGCACGCCAACAACTGCTATGTCCCCGTTGGATATTTACATAAGGTGGGAGGCAAGCATGGGGGTACATAGATTGAAATGTGGTGCAAATTGCAGCCATGCCAAAGGAACCACCGATATTACTAACCCTATCTTTGATAATGGCACTGACACAATAGTAATACAGGAACCTGGAATCCGAACCCAGATCTGGCATAAGATATGTGCCCGAAGGGCAATGAAAAACAGCCTAAGTGTCAGCTAATTCATATCGTATCTGATAGTCCGCGACCCCAAAAACATTAGCATCTTATCAGATTACTTGTTTGGGACTGCCAGAATAATCTAACAGTCCTGATAAAACATAAAGTTGCTGTGATGTGGGTGCCATGGCATACGGGTATACCAGGCAATGAGACCAGCAGCATGAAAGTCTCTGCTACAATATTCACTGTCCAGAACCGGGTCTAGCAGTAACTAAGCTTGTAATATGTGGTGACTCAGTGGACTACAAAAACACACTAGATATACTGGAATAATGCTCAAGGGCAGTTACACAGCAAACGGACGATGAGGCAGTCATTCCAGTATTTAGCAGCAGATATGCTGGTTTTTAATCGAAAACAGCATAGAACAGTGATGAGTCTGCTAACAAGACACTGCTGTCTAAGAAATTTCCTGTATAGAATTGACAACAAAGCAGTTATAACAACCAGTAACTATATATAAAATGTGTAAGGTCGGAATATTGAAATGCTAACACTTGCTAGTTAGACTATGAAAGAACGATTCAAATAATAGAAGTTAGACTGTTAAGAAATGTATTTTGTTTGCCCCATTAAATATCTAACTTGATTGATTTAATTCTATTTTTATATCGCTGCAAAAACATACATTTACACTTCCTTATTATTATTAGGAAAACGTACTATGCTTTAGAATAAATTGATGATAGATATATCTATAATACATACGTCTTGTTATTGATCTAAAAGTAAAATTAAATCAACAATGATTAAAAGTAACAATAAAACTAGTTTTACTCTTGCTGACATACAAAAATGTGTTTACACCGTTGAAGGAGACTTTAAAAACACTAATTTACTGATTGATCGACAACCTGACAATTACTGATACCTATATCTAGATAATATAAAACTCGATACCAATTAATTGATACCTAACTCATCAAGACATCTTCCATTTTTTTATTCATATATAATAATTCTTGATATTATTAACTAGTTCATCAAATTCAACTTCATTTAGAGAAGATTACTAAGTGCAAATACACATGTAATCTCCCATTGGATTAGTTTTATCTCTATCTTAATCACTACGGCCTACAATAAGTAGAATTTTAGGAATTGCTATAACTTGCCTCATTGTGATGTTCTTTCTTTTTCTCTTTCATGATCATACGGTAATATGTTGCCTCGGCTAGTAAAAATTACAATGGGTGCCTTGGTCCACATACTTGGTACACTCACTTGGGCTTGCCTTTGCAAGCTGTTGAATGATTTTTTTGCACGTAGAGTTTCTGTACACGACCACCATACAATGAAACCTTATTTAATAATGACAAGAAGAATTTTCCTATCGAATATGACATTTGCATCATTTATCCGAAGCATTGTCACTGTCGGTTCTGTTCGGAACGTAAATATTCGTTTAGGAGAAATATCAACTTCCAGATATTTCACATTCAAACAGCTATACAAGTGCATATCATTAACTCTGTAGGGAGCCCTTTTTCGAGTAAATATTACCAGGAAAATTCTTGCATCCTTTTGGAGACAACACTTTTAAATGTTTTGATTATTATGCCATTGGCATAGGTAACAAATACGTAGCCTGCTGCATCATCTCATCTTACAGTAGATCGTCCACCACTACAATAGAGGAGATAATTTCCATTCCTTAGAATAAGCTCGTAGAACTATAGGTTCCTGATGATCAGCATAAACCCCAGTAGACGCCACTGCTCCTGAATACACAATTATGGAGAATTTACGCTGGCTTTCGTATCATTGGCTAGCTTAGGTATCAATACCACTTCTACCTCCATTTAGTACCTTGCAACAATTGCTAGCACCAAGCTGACCTTTGGTGAAACAGAAGAATAACACAGATTAACAAATGTTATAATCTGAGATAGGTAACTTTGTTTGGAAGATGTTGAGGGAGTGGATTGAATGCCAGATGAAACAAGACAAATTTTTCTATGACAAGGGTTTAACAAATCTTTCATTTACTTAATATAATCTAAACTTTAAGAAGTTGGAAAGCTAACAGATTTAATACTAGAAAATTCAAAAGCATTTAGTTTACACCAAAGATAAAACGCAGATTCCTATATATGTATTGACAAAAGTAACACGTCATATTGCCATTTCAAATTTATGTAGTTAAGATAATTAAAAAGTAACATCAGTCATAAAGCAGCGCCTATTATTAACCATTAATTTTTGGAATTGATGACCTTAAAGAAGCAGAAAACGATAAAATGTAGAAAACAGGAGCCGAGATTAACAACAACGAACATTCTTTTTTATGGGCGTTTTAGATTAAAGACACGGCGTGTGCTATTTTAACATTTTATACGTTCCAATTTTCAACAGTGCCGTTAAAACAATCGACGTGTTCCTCCTTTTTCTTTTTCTTTAATTCGAAGGAAAACAGGAAACATCACATTCGCACATATTTATAGAATTGCTAACCTATGACGCTATGAAATCGTTGGCGATCTCTCTCTATTAGGCGATTCAGTAATGTGTTATAAACATTCCGACATTCAGCAAAAGTTTATATTAAATCCGTTTGCGTATTTTGGAAGGATCGCGCTTGTTACTTACACTGTTTCAGTTAGCAATAAAACGTCTTTTACTCACATGCGTAAATCCGTAAGCAAGTTAGATTGGTTGTATCTGCACATATGTATTCATTCAAACATATTCGTTCTCTTAGAAGTATACACCGCTGAAGACGTATGGACATATATCAGGATTACTGGGTTTAATAGGTTTACTTGATGCTGTAATTTGCTTGAGTAATTTACTATTGATGGATTTTTATATTTACTTTTCGTAGATAGACAAATAATGGAGTGCTAATAAAATTTTAAATACCTCTGTTCCAAATAGTGACTTTAACGGTAACTGCAACTAGTACCTAGAAACTAAACGTCTATACGTCTAGTTAATGCGTAAATATTCAGCAACGAAGATGGATATATATTCCAATCTATTCAAGTCGATCACCACAATTTCGGTTTATGAACAATATTCGTTTTCTTGATTCCGTTTGGTATTGCTTACGTAAAAATGTAACATAGAACAGTGTCGTACACTTCCGTTAGACATTTTACAGACATTCTATAAATAAAATAGTACGGCAGCTAACGCAAATTATTATAATTTGTTTTATTGACGGGTTCTATAGAATAATGAGTCACTGTTAAATTCAAATTATAATTTCATCAGTAAAGCCATTTCGCAGAACTTCGCTAGTACGAGTTTTTCCCGTGCAACTATGATATTCATGACTATGATGTTGATAAGGTTCTAGTTACCTTTGGGGCGATTTGAAGCGGAATTATTTAGAAATAGTACAGGGGTCGGAAACAAATCAAATGATACTAAGAACTCATTTCCTTCAAAGTGTCGTGTAGCAGCAACATTTTTTTTTAAATAACAAACATTATGCAGAAATTTCAAAGCAACAGTTAATTATTTCCAATATAGAAGTTGCTTGTGTTATTACAGAAGTTGTATTAAATTTAATTTTCCTTTTACTACAAGTTGATACTATTTTTGATATGCTCAGCCTTTTTTACTATTTTTACCAAATGGATATACTTGGACAAGCTAACTTTCTTCGGATTATGTTGAAGTAGAAGCTTAATAAAAGAAGTTTTGATTTTATTTTTGTTAAACTTCTAGGTATTAATCTCGAAGACACTTGGTAACGATTCTGACATGTTCTTTTGAATGAAAGACTGCAATTGTATCACCCTGCTTGGGCAATTGCTAATCTTCTAATTTATTCTAGTTAACTATAGCAACCCACTTCATTCGAGGAAAGTTTGATTTTATCTAGACAGTTGCATGCCTTTGATGGGTGGTTCAGTACTCAAGTAGATCACTGTCCAGTGTACATAGTTTATGTTCAATGTTACCATTTGTGTGGGTACTTTCATTGATTTAAATAGTCGACAGCCCGTAAATACATAAAAAAAACCTTAGTTTCCTTTAGCGCTCAAATTCTGCTTCAAATCCAGACGTTACAAAAAAGCAAGAGTAAAAGATTCGTTGCTACTCTAGTCTCCGTTGTTTGTTTGGAAAGCCCTTTCGGTCTTTCGGCTCGGTAAACGAAATCTCATCGAACAACACTATTCTAAATATCCCTTTCTGTACGAGGGTTAAGTCGGTGAGAAAGCCCTTTAATTAAAAACACGACGGGCTTTCGTATTAATTATCGATTGCGCTCTAGACGAGCTCGTAAATGTACACAAGCCTAGTCCCGCTGTTCTAATTTGATATTGGGAATTTATCGCTGTTCTCGAAGCTACGTCAACAGTAGGTGTACGCAGAAGCTTCATATAGTGTAAAAATGGTGGTATAATTAACTATTAATAATGCTACATAATAAAATATACTTTTGTACTTGCGAGGCATATAAAAAAAAGGAATATTCCGTATCGAAGTAGCAGTAGTTATCAGACAGACTGAAATTCAAAATTAATTAGAGTAGCAATTACGGCACATTTACATACTAGAGTTTCATAATATATGTTGCCCTGCGATCAATAGAACAGTCTGCGATGACAGCTCAATCCACATATTAGACAATTGTCTCAGAAATAGAAGCCCTATCCGATTCGATCTGCCCAACGAAATGTAGACAATTAGTGTAATCCTGTCTAAGTGTGACCCCTAGAAAAACGTAGGTGTAATGCACTACCTAGTAATTCCTGAAACGTTGCGGAGGATAAAAGTTTTTATCGATAATCTCTCAGAGACGCTTACGAACCTTCTTCAAAACACCCTCTGCCCCTTTTTATCGACTTTTAATTGCGTTTCGTTGGGTGGTTGGCTGGATCCAGAAAAGTTTTAATTTAAATTATAAATACGAGAAGCGTAAAACGACAACCGATTCGAATTGAAAACCGAAGAGGAGAAGAGAAAGGAACCGGGTCTCTGGTACTTTTTCAAAAGCTAAAACGACATCACGTCGAATCGCAAATTACGACCGTTGCTATATGACGTACACCAAGAACTTTTCCGAAAGTTAAGTACAATTTCGAAGGTACATTCAGAAGATTAATTATCCTTTTAATCCAGTAATTTCGTTATTCAACAACGACTTAGTTTAATTTGATTACTACTTTTTATATAGTCGAGAAGTAAGTTTGAAAAGTTATAATTTAGCTGGGACATTATAATTTGCAATTTCTATTTTACAACAGTTTTAATTACATTTTAGTTTGCAATTATTATTGTAGACACCACGATATACTATTCAACATCTTAAAAAGTATTTTGAAAACGGGATCAAAAGTAAAAAGAAAACTCTGCATTATAACTTTCTTGACTTTTTATGTTTTATATAATCTATTTTATATTGTCTGAAAATCTATTATTTCATTTCATAGTTGCAATTTTTTGATATACCGCCGTTTGCGATTTATGGCGTTGTTATAGGCTTACTGATGAAATAAAAGAGCTGTAAATGCGCACTAAGAAAAGTATACACATCACAACCGAAAGTGCGATATTAATGGCGCAAATTTTGAATTAATTATATAGCCTTTCGAGAGAAAACCTATTTTCTTTAGTTTTAGAACATATCAGACTAAATATACTATTTAGATGACTTCATTTTCTGTGTTTTTAAGATCTATTTAAGAAAAATACATTCAAGGCTAAATCTTATTTATATTCATTAACACGCACTTTTGTCCTATACCAACCGTAAATGCTAAATCAATATATGCAATAATGCGCAAACGAAGTTTCCAAATATATACTAGAGTGGGTAGTCAACATCACAGTTGAAATTTTGGGGTATGTTTCTGTATTTCAATTATTTCCCTTACTTTACGGGCAAATAGTGTAGCGACTTGATTAAGAAATGTTTGTGGTCGAAACGAGTTCTATAGCCCATGTTAAACAAATAAATATTCACACAGCCTCTGCCTCGTAAATGTGTCTCAACATACCGTGGATGTTCTTTGATTCTACATAGTTTGAGCTAAGCTTTCTATTTTACCTATGTATACTGAGCAATCGAGGAACAGGATTTTATGGGTACATACTTTTTTTGGAGAAAGCATGGAATTTGTCCTGGGACGAGGAAAGAATTTGGGAGATTTTATATAGTGGTTTGAGATGATATGATCCGTAACACCGTAGATATAGGAAGGAACAATAGAGGTATGCCGATTGGTAGTTTCGGCGGTTTTCTTGGAGATCCAACGATGGAGCAAGCAAGCAAAAAACAGCTTTCATAGCTTTCAATTGTTTATTCGTATTCTAGACTTCAAAAATTAAATATGGTTAATAATAAACACCTTGACATAAAATTCACTACAGAGATCGAAACGATTGGTTTCTTACACTTCTTTGATGTCACTGTGTATATAGGAATCGAAATACAGGGATTGACAGCTTAACGCCAACTTTCAATATCATCGTAAAATAGATCTGTAATTAGTTCTTTTGCACACTTTCAATTTTCCAGACCGAAATATCCCTCAATTATTCAAAATAATTTAGCTTGTGCTACTGCTTTTGTTATGCAGCATCTGCTGGTTGTAGGTTTCCTTTCTATGGCAACTAACTTGTTTTCTTTTAAAAAGTACCTATTTTTTTCTTATTTTGAAGAAATTGTATTATTATGGTTTCACTATAGTACTATGTTGCAAGAAGGAAAATGAAAAAGATACAACTTAGATGTAAAAACTAGTAATATCCTACACACACGTTAAATGTTAGATAATAAGCGTATATGATACTACTATAATAGTAAAACAAAAAATTGCAGTCTATTTGGGGTCTACAGGTATGTCATGTACAAATGTCTTGACACAAACTATTGTGATATGAAAATATTCATTAAGTGTAAGTATTCTAACTTATAAATCCTATATGAAAGTATTATTCTAGAAAGATAATACGATCTCATGGCCAGACAGATTGCTTACTGTGTCTATAATACTGGAATTAATTGTGATATTGTGCATATTGATGTGTTTACATATTCCAGACATATCGATTATTGGTTGTAATTAATTTAAATTAATTAAATTAGTCTGTAGCAATTTGTCTGCAATGTAATGGTTTATGTCTACTATTGGTTGCAATCTAAAAAGTTATTGCATATCATATTTAATTATTATCCATTTTCAAAATTAAAATATTTTAGAAGATATAGAAGATTAAAACCGAATATAGTTATTTTAAACAGCCATGGAGTAACTACTCGCATTAATGATTATATATATACATATATATTGTTATAGAATTTATAAGTAATTTATTCTATTTAATAATGCCCAATCTATATTGAAACATAAATAAAATATAATATTTTCCATGCATCTAGCAAAGACTAATTGCATTTAAAATATCACATTACATTCGTACTAAACAGCATATTGCAAATTTATGTAGTGATAAATTAATAATTTATGTACTTAGTTTTTCAGAAATACTTATTGGAATACTGATTTTGTATTGTATAAATTACTAATATATGAGCATCGCATGGATTTGTAATTATCGATTGTAGAATTGTATTTTAAAATTATAATGATTGTATTTCAATATAAATATTTGAAATTCCAGTTTTTTAGCCCTGCTTTAATAGGTGTTGTCATTGTGTATTAATATTATTTAATTGGTCGGCTCATAAATAGAAAAGTAACATTTGCGTAGAGAGTTGTTTTATTCTCGACTTCGATGAAGTTTTCACAATATTAAAAAATAAATAAATAAAAAAAAACTATTGCAACAAAGCTGCAAATAGTTTTCTGTGGTGTATAGTTCAATCACTAAAGACTCAAAAAATGCATCAATACAGTTCATTTAGCTTGTGACATGCTAGTACATACATACATATACAGCGTTAGTAAAAAGTCCCGGAACGGTCGAATAACTTTGTTATTTGAAAATTATGATTTCTGAAATTTAGTATGGGCGTATAGTTAATATAAATGCATTTTATGCAATACAGTTTATATTTTTTTCACTTCCGGTTTAATCGGCAATAGGTTCAACTTTTTTTTTTTTTAACGGAAAGCCCAGATTTTTTTTACTCTTTTGAATGCAAAATAAAAAACTACGTTCAGGAAGTATTAAGATGTTTATTTTTATTCACAAGAAAACAGTTAAAAAATTAAAAAAGTGTCCTAATACAGAAAAATCAAGATACCTGTCTATTCAGGTTGCGATTACAATAATTGTTCAAAATGCTCTCCATTTACAATTTGACAAAAATGTAAACGGTCAGTAAAATTTCTTATTGAATTTTGTATTTGTTCTGGAGTGATGCGATTGGCTTCTTGAACTCTCTCTTCCAATTGTTCAAGATTATGGGGACGATTTTTGTACACTTGACATTTCAAGTGACCCCAAAAGAAAAAATCTAATGGCGAGAGATCTGGCGAACGTGCTGGCCATTCGATTGCTACTCTACGTCCGATCCAACGTTCCGGAAAAATTTCATTCAAATAATCGCGGACATTATGGGCAAAATGGAGGGGAGCTCCATTTTGTTGAAACCAAAAATGTGCATTAGGGTGATCACCTATGTTTGCATTTGGAAAGAGGGCCGGTGCTGGAACAACCTCATTTCGCAATAAATTTAAGTAGACGTTGCCAGTTAAATTTCCTCTTATAAAAAATGGTCCTATGATGTTGTTTCCAACAAGACCAGCCCAGACATTCACCTTTTGAGGACGCTGTGTATGGAATTCTTCAATCCAATGCGGATTTTCAAATGACCAGTATCGACAATTATGTCTGTTCACAGTGCCGTTGAGACAAAACGTTGCCTCATCTGAAAAAATGATTTTGCTTTTTCAATTCCGTCATTGTTTCGCAAAAATGTAGTCTAGGATCTGGATCATCTTCAGTTAACTCATGGACGGGATACATTTTATAGGCTTTCATTCTTGCTGATTTAAGAATCTTCTGAGCAGATTTTTGAGAGATCTCATGAATTTGACCTAATTCTGTTGTGGACACGTAATGATTTTCTTCCACTGTAAGTAACACATTCAAACTAGTTTCTTCATCTGTTGCTGTTAATGGACGTCCCCTTCTAGGTAAATCCTTCACCTGACGAAAGACGTCAAACTTTTGAATTGTTCGGCATACCGTACTTTTACTAATGTGACGATCCGGATAAACAGTATTAAACAAAATACGAACCTCTTCAAAAGAACGTTGACGATCACCGTACCCACGCATCATTAGTATCTCAATTCGTTCTGATTCAGTAAGTTTTACTGCCATTTTCAAATGTGTCAATGTCTAAAATAAGTAAATTTATAGCGATGCAAAAGTTAAAACGCTTTTAAAATTGTCAAATGTGACGGCAAAAAGAATGCAAACACTAAACAACAACTTTTTTCAAAGGTACCTTGTTTTTTCTGTATTAGGACACTTTTTTAATTGTTTAACTGTTTTCTTGTGAATAAAAATAAACATCTTAATACTTCCTGAACGTAGTTTTCTATTTTGCATTCAAAAGTGTTTAAAAAATCTGGGCGTTCCGTTTAAAAAAAAGTTGGACGTATTGCCGATTAAACCGGAAGTGAAAAAAAATATAAACTGTATTGCATAAAATGCATTTATATTAACTATACCCCCATACCAAATTTCAGAAATCATAATATTCAAATAACAGAGTTATTCGACCGTTCCGGGACTTTTTACTAACACTGTATATGTACAATATATGTGATATAGAAGCAGATTACACATTTAATAACATTTCAAAAATTTCTATGTTTGGCTATTAGTTTATTATTTAAAAATAAATTCGAAGAATTATTTATGCGCTGATAGATACTGCGCTCAATGCAATGCATTAACGTCTTCAAGTATTTGTACTTGGAATTTTAATAGTTTTAGCATTTATGTTGTATAGCTCTCCTTGCTTGGAGCTTGGAACAGTCACTAGTTATATTCACAGCTAAGAAACTTTTCGAATTAAAGCAGTTAATTCAAGATAGTTAGCTTGTGCAGGTAATGAGTATACATAAAGAAAATTCGTTTACCGGCAAACTTATAATATAATACACATAAAATCGAGAGAGTCTACACTATAGCAAGAAGAAAGCAAGTATTGATCAAGAACTAAGTAAACAATAAATCATAATTTCTGCATACACATTCTCCGCACTTTTTCCAGCGACACACATCGTTTGATTCATCACTGTATTTACTACGGAGTAAAAATAACAAAACCGTTGCCAACTTTCTCGCCGCTAACGTTGAAAATTAAATTGAACGTAAATATCGCCGCCACGAATAGCGTTTATTAAGCGGAATGTAGAATAAATATTCATATTTTTGATAACGCTTCTGCTTTTAAGCTTTTTCAGCTGCAGAGAAGCGTACGCTAATGCAATTATATTAGCACTTCAACGGCTACGTCATACGAAACTGAAACAATGTACTAAAGCCTTAATCATCGTAGAAATTGGCGATATATATATACCTACATCTACAGGGTGGCGCACCACAAATTCCGTCGGTTTGTATACGAGAAACGGTAGTTTAATAGGTATCAGCCATTTGGAATAATAATTCCATCAAAACCTATTTTTGAGAACTAAATGGTGGGAAATTAATGTTTAAAATCAAAAACTATAAATTACCTACTAAAAAAACTAGAAGAGATGGGTGTAGGGAACCCTAGTACAGTTTTAAAAACAATTGAAATTAGAATCTAAATGTGGTCATAAATACAGGGTGTTCCATTTAATATAAGAGAATTACTTGCCTATAACATTCAACAACAAAGAAATCTTGTTTTTAAACACCCTACATAATTTCTAGATAACTTTAATTAGTTATAAAGTTTAATCCTTTGAATAAACAATAAACACAATTTAAAATATTTAGCTCAATCATGTAAAACAGAAATGCCTCTTAAATTTGTATCTATATTTTCAAAAATATTAAAATATCACGAAAACCGGTTGAGTTAGGTATAGGAAATATAACAGTAAGTAGCCTTTATTTACCCTACAGTATCAAAATATGCACTAATACACAGGGTGTTCTATTTAAATTTTCATAACTTTGGTACGCAACTTTTTTTTGGATCACCCTGTATATTTCCAAATAATTTTAAAATGTGCTCCTAATGAACCTACACAACCCTTAGTAAAAAGATTTTTAAAATATTTTACCGTTTCTCGTATATAAACCCACGGGAATGTGGTGCGCCACCTGTATACATAGTGTGTACCTACTAAAAACTAGCAACATAGCTCTTGTAGTAATTAAATAGATCTCTAATTTAAGATAAGAGCTTTGCTGTTATATTTGCGTCTATGTGGTATGGGATAAATCGTTTATTACTATTTACATAAGATAATTTAAAATATATCTGAAACCTGGCTGAAACTATTCTTTTACATACTAGTGTTATTATATCTATCATATCTTATAATAAAATTAGGTTTCGCTCTGATGTTCATAGTATTACAACCAGATTCAGAGGTCTGCTCTCTCCTCCCCGTCATAAGACTGCACTGTTTCAGAGATCTTTTGCGTTTTCTATGTATAGCAAATATAATAGGGTGCCTGAAGCTTTGAAGCCGCTGTCGGATACCGCCTTTAGAAACAAAATGAGATCATTGTTGATGGGGATACAAAGTGATAGATTATAACGACTATAACTTTTCATTATAGTGCAGTGCAAAGTCTTTATACTACCATTAGTAATTACGCTGATGGAATTAGGTTTAGGTTATCAAATAGGCATGTAATGTAATTAGACAAATCAACCAAACGACCAGGTCGGGTTGAAAAACAGAATTTATTCTGAACCCCGTCTTGTGATTGGATAGCCGCTTTGGGTTTCTTGGAGGTGCGCGTATAGTTGAGGAGTTATTTTGTTGTTCTGTGTTATTCCTTCTTTCATATTATATATGTACCTACTTATTTTATGCTGTTCAATAAAGGCAATTTATTATTATTATTATTATTATTATTACTTATATTTGCTCTATAAGATCAGACTCGGAGATACCGAGCCATTTTTCTTAACAGCTTAAAATAATCAAAATAAAATTCACAATTTTGTATCTTCCTAAATTGTTACACTTAATACTTTGTGATTTGCATAATAACTTGTATAGTAAAGTGATCTATGCGTTCCACTACAAAACAAAATCAAGTAGGTATAGATCTTTTATTAATAAAACATTATTACGGATGTCGGAGTGAGTGAACACATATGTATTTTGAAGAGTAAAAATATAATGGTCAATCATTTTTCAAAACTAGTCATGTCTGCAACTGAGATGGATTTTGGCCATTATCAATTTTTCTGCAGGTGGTTGAACAAGAAACAACCGGCATGTTTTTAAAAACCTGTACCCTCTGAATGGTTGCAGAAATTTTGAATATTGGATGAAAGTTGTAACTTGAAAAATAGCTGAGATTTTGCAAAATTAGCTATTGTTGCTCTTTTCGCATTAGCTTAATTGATTTTTGCTTTGTAAGACTAAGCTCGCACATGGCAAGCCTCTCTTCTTCATAGCCTAAATTAATCAAAATGAAATTAAATCAACAATTTGATATCTTCTGTAATTTTTAGTAGATTTTGTAGTTTAAAGGACCACAATCTAGTAGTTAATGATTTTCCTAAACTGGACATGTTGTAAATATGTATGTGGTGGATTTCGACAATTGTCATTTTTTTCAGTTGATTAAATGAAAAACAATCTGCATTTTTGTTAAAACTCGTAACGGCAAAATGGTTAAGGAAATTTTATAAATGGGATGAAAAGACAATTCTTCTTTGTTTAATTTAATTTTCGTTACAAACAGGTTGACAGTATTACGAGAATTGAACACTCTTGCCATACTTGATAGATATTTTAAAGTATAATGTAAAAATATGCTACAATTCAGGTACATTTGATGCTTAGCATGGTGTAGTAAAAACCGAACAAACAATGCAAGAACAATCAAATGCTAAAATATGGGAGCAATGAATGCTTCTCTTTATTTAGTATCCACAATACAAATATAAACCAATGTATATGTTATTCCATAAAAATGTCAACAATTTTCAGTTATCTTTAGAATTGCACAATAGTTATGAAAAATGTTAATACAGCTCGAAATTCTTGATTAAGAAATTAATGTTTTAAAAATATATTTGAGTTTATTGTATACAGGATTACATACTTTTAAATAGCGATTATACTACGCGAACCTGAAAACTATGTCTGAATGTGTAATTAAAAATGAAAAAAGAAATTTATTTGTAACACATCAAAAATTTTCAAATTTTAGGGCCCAGGATGCAGCTAAGTGGTCTATTTCTTTGTTTAAACTGCATTTATAGTAATATTGCTGTTTTTCAAGTTCACGCATGTGGAAGTAAAAAATTGATAAGAAATTTTACTACTCACTATTCATTCATTGAAACGCAGCTGGCTAGTATTCGCAAGAGACAAAGACAAAGAGATATAAATATTAGAATTTAGAAAGAATAGGTAGACCGGCAGTTGAATAACCTACAGCGTTGTTAATTTTATCACATCCGCTTTTATTAGTGGTATATCCTTCTATTATGACGTGTATTTATGAATATCGAATTTTAGTTATTTGCTATAATTCTTTTTTGTTTTTATAAAATTTCTGGTGTGTCCTAAGAAGGACCGAGTAGGAGAAACGGGACAACATATTCACAAGAGGTGTTCCAAGTGTCCATCAATACGGGGATGAAAGTTATTATGTACTTGCATAAAGTTTGGTATTTCGTCGCGAATGCGTTGCGCAACAAAAGTGTGATCTTGTAGATCTTCGGCATTTCCAATATCGGGACGGCGATAATACACTAAACTTTTAATGTATTTCCACAGAGAAACTTTAATGGATTTAGATCTGGACTACGAGCTGGCCACGGAATATGACTTCCACGTCCAATCCAATGTTCGAAAGTTCCCTTTAAAAATGCTTGAACAGTTTACTACTATGGGCGGATGCTCCATCGTGCATAAACCATAATTATTGTTGCATCGCTAATGGTATGTCACCAAATACTCGGGTAATGCATCCTGAAGAAATTGTAAAAAGTCTGCATTTAATCAATGTGGGAGACATTTAGTCCAAGTAATTGATCGTCTACCAACCCTGCCCAAACATTAACGGGTATTATAACTTGCGAGGAGCCTTGCTGTATATTGTGGAGATTTTATGGCCATATGGCCAATGGTGAATGTTGTGACACAGCAAAATACCATCTTCAGTAAAGGTAGATTCGTCAGTGAAGAGAATTATTGAACCAAGGTCTGGTTGTTCACCTGGCTTTTCTGCGCTGAAACCACTTGCAAAAGACAACTCTGTAAAGAAAATTTCCGTTAACCATTGTACGCGTTGGGTGTGATACAGATACAGTAAATTGGTTTTCAAAACTTTATGCACGGTAGTTTGAGACAGATTTACTTGCTCTGCGAGGTTTGTTGTACTTACACAGAGTTTCATAGAATTTACTTAGAATGGTGGAAAAATCATAGTAGAATATAACATAGCATGTGTACTAATTTCAATACGCGAAACCTTTGATATCCTGTAATTATAAGACACACAAATATTCGAGTAGACTAAATTAAAAATTTACCGTAGAATTACAAAGAGATTCTTATCAGGCAGATATTTCGAGACTGTGAGTTTATCATGAATGTAACTTCACGTTTACTAATTAGATGAAAGCGGACGGTGAATTTCAGTTTCAGATAGGTAACTTTGAAAATGTATTTCGACTGCATATACATGAATAGACACTATAGATGAATAGTGGATGGGATATAGAGGAAAATGTCCGTTCGGAATTTCCACATCAAAGTGTGACTTTAAAATTATTACATTGGTTGTAGGTCTTGGTACCTCTCATGTACATACAGTTTATTGCAGAACCATCTATTCAAAATTGATGTATTATTAGTGCTTGCTTCTCTATATTATGTTATTTGTATACGTTTCTATGGCTTTGTAATAAAGTGCATCTCGTATACATTTGACGCGCTTGTTGGTTAAAAATAGCAATAGAGGAGCACATCATGCATTCATATAAAAAGTATACAATCAAAAATCAATTAATTAATTTTTGAAATAAACTTCCGTTACTAACAACGCTGAACAATGCAATAGAATTTTCACAAATTAGTTGCAAACTATTCCAACAGGTTTCTAATTTCTTTCTTTGTATGCAACATCTGGAGTTCACTTCAATCCATTAAAGATTTTACGTAGATATGTACCTTCCACAAACAAACATTTAGACGAAATATTTTCTCTTTTGCTGCTAATCAAGCTAGTGCGATTCCATCATTTGCGTAGAAATGCATACAAAACTTCTTATTTATCTCTGCGGACATTTAATGAGCGAACATTTCTGCAATCTGTTGGAAGATTACTCGACTGAGATATGCGACTGCACCTGCTACCGGTGTCTGTGTTCTATCCTGGGCGCAACTGCTTGATTACAGTTACGGTTTACAATACAAGGCGCGGAATATTTGACCGCATATACGAAAAGCTGAATTAGTTAGAACCAAATGGGTATATAAGTACAGTGGCGGCAGTTGCAAACTATCAGGATTCTGCGCATTAGTAATTTTGCCGTTCCAACAAACCAAATTACAATTTCCAAACTAAAATTTGGTGTTCCAGGTAAAATAATAATCGATTGGAAACTGTTTGCTGATGGTCAGAACAATTTGCGAATTCTTTTGCTAATTTTCAGAGCCTCTACTTTACACATGCGTAGCTTATTTAATTTTACATTGGTAGTTCATAATTTTGAGGTTAGTAGTTAGTCATTTAAAACGACGCCTTTGGGAACTCAAATTTTGTATTTATTGGAAAGATTGGAAATTGTTTTTTAAAGCGTTCCAACAAGGGCAAATTGCAAACAGTTGGGAATTAATTTCTTACTGCGCATGCACACTAAAATAAATCTACAAATCGTCACAAACTGTATGCTGAAACAAGTCGATAATATAATCTCCCCTGAGTCTTAGAATAATTATTAATCGAATCATCATAATTATGCAGACACTTTTTCTTTCAATTTAAGGTACCCTCATACATATTTTGTCTTGAGTCTTAATTTGGTTGGATTGAATGGAGCAGCTTCCCACTACGAAATGCAGGTTATTGCGAATTTGATAAATTATATTTGCGGAATACATAGTACATAACTCCACTAACTTCAGACTGCACCTTTGCATGTACTATCTGTCCAAAATGTATTGAATCGAAAAGCCATAAAAGTTTGTCCCCGTACCAACTTTGAACGAAAAGAATATACAACAATAAATTGGTCAACAGTACGTATTGTAAACAAACCCTAAGGCGGCTATACTTACAGATAAGCGACAACATTTAAATATGGAACGAATACTTAGAAGAAAGAGATTATTTCATTGCAGTATATTATTTCGTTTCTATTAATTCGGGTTATAGTTAAACAGTAGTATTTCTCGGGGCGAACCGAAACCTGGAGAGGGAAGAAGACGGAGACATTAGGTGTATTCTTTCGTACTATTTCGTACTGAACGAAGTGAATATATTCAATATGAATGTATTGAAAGTGATTGTTATATTCAAATCACTTATACTGATCAAATGTAGATCGAAAGAACGGCCTCAATCACTTGCATTCTACCGCCTTTGCGCAAATATAAAAAAAATCCCGACTACAAGTGACGGTTATGTTTAAGTATGTGGACAAAATTTTTATTTATTGTATGTTTACAATATCGTGGACAAATTAAGATATTTTTTAAATGTAACTTTATAATCATAAAAATCCTTATATCGCTATATTTTTTGTCATGCTCTAAAAATTCTGTTCAAGTACTACGGAAAAACATGGCAAAAAACCTAGTCAAGAGCTTAATTTGATAAAGTTCAGGCGTGATTAGCTGATTAAATTATTATAAATAATATACTTAAATTTTCAATATCTGTTCTAAAATTGACCGCGTTATTTTCTTTTTTAATGTATGTATATCATTTCATATATTAATCTCTTCTATTTTCCTTTTTTAAAACCTTAACTTTTTCAAAATCAAAATTATATCGTAAAATTTGATAAAATTCACTGGAAATAAAATGGAATAACTCTTGTCGTCTTCGGGATTGTATAAATACACAACTACTTCTTTCGACATATTTTTAATTTAGTTTCTCTTGTTGTTTGAGGTTAGGATTATAGGCGGCAAAATGCAAATATAAATGTGATTGTTGTGATCTAACGAAATTGTAAGATCACATAAAGTGAATACAATCAGTTATTTAGGGAAAGGTGGGGGAACTGAACGACTTCGAAAGAACATCGTCAAATTGAACATATTCACCATAAGTGAATATATTCACTTCGTTCAGTATGAAAGAATACACCTATTCTCGACAGCGAGAGGGTGGATAGAAATTATTATTATGTTGTTTTCTTATGTGGGGTACGATAGTTATTTTATTTTATTTTAATAAACAAGAGTGTTCGTCGATACACTGTGCTTGTTATTTAACTAATATTTGTATAGTTAATTATTGATTTTGTAATATTTAATTTTTGTTTCTGAAATATATATTTTTTTGAGAATATATTTAATAGTTTCTTTTTTCTGTTAACTTTATAATAACAATACATTCACTATTCAATTAAAATTTTCAACAGATCTCCTCAAACATAAATATTCATATTTCTGATAGAAATTTGAAAGTATAATCATTAAATTAAAAATATAGTTTCCTAAAGATTGAAAATAAAACTATAAATAACACCATACCATTACCTATTACCACGAAAGACAATATAGAAAATCGAACAATTTTATACGTGCATGACGTATAACTTCATTATTCTATTCTATTATCATTACATATACAACATTATTACTTTGTTATTCGATTAGTCCAGTTATAATTTAAATGTTTGGATTGTAATAAAGTAAGGCAAGTAAATTTCTTTTACTAGTTTTATTGTCTTTGAAACTGTATTTATTTGTATGAACAGTGATATTATTTACACCATTACCATCATTTACCATTTTACACTTAATATTGAACTGAATATTTGATTCCGAATCTCCAATTTTACTATCTATAGTAGAGTTTATATCGTTTCTAAGCAAAGGACTGTTATTTGGTTTTTCTTATTAGATATAACACTAACATTACCTTAATGGTTTATACATATATTCAGCATTGTTTGTTGGTGGGACAATGTTAGAGAAGCTTTTAAGGTCATGTGTGATCTACATTTACGAATACAGAGCGTTTTTTTGTTTCTTAATATTACACCGTCACAAGATGAATTAGTATTGAAACTGTATTTTACGGTATAAGTTATAGCGCAAATTGCTTTAAGCTACACCTATCAGAATATTAAATTTAGAATCTAATTTATGTAATAGATATCTAAATGGTGTATGTTCGTCATACTTGTTATTGGGCTTCAATGTATTTCATGTTCGATTGCTTTGCTCACCGCATTTAGATTGTGTAATGGATTTCTGCGAATGTTAGTTTTTAATTTTGTAAATAGGTAATAATCTGTGAGGAGGAGAGGGGGTCAGATCAGGAGAGCGAGGAGACCACCATCCACGACATATTCGGTTATTATAAAATTATTTTAACAAATCTAATGTTGCATTAGGAACATGTGCGGGAGCATTGTCCTGTTGAAAATCCTCAAGTAATTGTTCAATAAATGGTTGTAAAAAATGGGCTGTATAATTCTTCGTCGTACTATTGGAACTCATACGCCTATTTTAATCGGGTGTATGTGTATGTTTCAACAAAGTCATAGGAATTTTCGGCCGTCCAAGTTGTGTAATTTTGAGAATTAATTTATCTGGATAAGTGAAACCATGCTTCATCAGTAAAGAAAGTGCAATTTAATATATCGTTGTCTAAATGTCCATTAAACCATCTACAATGGGTTAACGTAATTTCAAGATCTCTGAGAATAATTGATACTTTATATGCGTTCATATGTAATTGCTTCTTTAATACTGTTGAGCTACTTGTTGCAGACAAACCTAGAAGGTTAGAATGAAATAAATATTTTCTTTGCACTTTAATAAAATTTCCTGTTTGTGCTGATAATTTTTGTAACGATTTTGCTGAACTCTGGTCAATGCGCTTCTAGAGGTCATCAATGACTGGTTCGCTTAACATACTAGGTCTTTCTGTATGTAGACTTTTCCTTGATTTTATATGATTTGAAAATTGAGTACGGATCAGGTGTTTTGCACCATCCCATTAACACCGCAGTCTGTGGCTTATTGTATTTTTTCACACCTAGTGAGTTTCATTACATGAACAGGTTAAACCCCTTTTCTATGTTTAATAGGCTGTATAGTAAATCTTTTTCCGGTAGACCTGTTAGTTGGTTAGTTCGTTCCAAAAATGACAGTCTTCGTTGTACCAACGCGGCGCATTCAAATGCAATGTGGTAGGCGGTTTCCTCCTCCTCATTGCATAATCTACAAATAGGTTAGTCTTTAAAGATTCCAATTCTATGCAGATATTCCCTTAGACAGCCGTGTCCTGTTAGCAGACTCGTCATTGTTCGAAGCTGTACTTGGTTAAGAGTCAGCACATCCGCGCTGCTAATTGCTGGGATCGCTGTTCTATCATCCGTTTGCTGTGTAACTTAGTTTCAACGTTGTTCCAGTGCACCTGGTGTGCTTTGGTGGTCCACTCAGCTACTGCACCACGTATTGCAGTCTTAGACTTTTTCTTACAAATACAGTGCAGTTTTCAAACTCTCTTTACAATAGAACGCTTATGGTAACCAAAAGTTTGTAGTCAATATTTACTTCGGGATATTCTTCAGCAAATTGATCGAAACAAGACTGTAGAGAGGAAACCCCAATTCCGTCTGCGTTTTGGATCCCAATACGAAAATGCGCGATCAATATGAAAGCACTTTGCTCTGGTCTAAATCCAATTGCAGCCCTTGAAATTTTAAAATTAATTACTCGTACTGGGCTAGGAATACTTATACATAATTTTACCAAACCCGTTAAATTGTTGACTCTTGAATAGATAAGTATGTAATTATCTTGACGTTGTAGTTTTAAATGTAAAGCAGCGTGACACATTTTACCTGGAATTTTTAAAAATGTACACTCTCTTTCTAAAGTAATGTCTCCTCCAACCAACGGGTTTATATCAATAACGTCTTCCAATAGACGTACTATAGCCGTCGGGTGAGCTCGGTTACCGACCATTGCTATAACCAAGGTCGCCCGACGGCTAGAGTACGTCCATTGGATGGCATGATTGATATGAACTCGTTGGCTGGGGGAGACATTACTTTAGAAAGAGAGTGTACATACTGATAGGTCAGGATTTGTACGTCACTTTTTTAGATGCAGACGTGACAAGAGGAACAAAAATGTAGCTACACTCATGTAGATACCAAATATTGCAAAGATTAAGAATATTTGCAAATTGCGGTGTGTTCTTTAAAACATTTTTTCAATTTTCATTGACCGAATGAATTGCATTATTGATATAATTTATTCATCCAGGTTACGAAACAATGTTAGTAAGGTATTCGTACCAAATAATGATAATCGGAAGAGTACCTTCATTGTTTTTCGCCGAATAGTAGTTTGCAGTCTCCTACAAGACGATGAACTTTAATTAATACAAACCATCTTCAAATTAACTCAATGCGTAAGTATTGTATGCAATATTGGATGTAAGCATATCTATCTTTTGTAAGTTTTCAGGGGTACTAGAATACATTTTGAGTATCTTTGTGAATTTCATTTAGTGTAGTTTCTCAAATTCCATGCCAATCTTAAGTCAGTCCACACTTGTAGGCGTAATAGTATATCGTGGGTCTGCTTCTAGTTGCAATTAGCGCCATATGCTGACGGATACATCTAAATATACACACATACATATGTATGTAAATGATAATTCTTTATTTTTCTATCGACTGAATAAAAAACGAAGCACTAGTAGCGAGTTCTGTATAATGGAGAAATAGCACATCAATTAATAAAACATGATCTATTAAAGAAGCACATTTATTTCAACCTTGAAGCCACGACATAAATTAACGGAACTATTACAATATGCAGTTTTGTCAAAGTAGATCCAAATAAAAACTGAGGTTAAGCATGCTATAACGACTAGCAGTTTGGACAATTTTCTGAAGTATTTGCTTGAAATATGACTTATACAGCTGTTCTGTCTTACGTTTAACGACGTTAACAAAGGCGCGCACATGGCGTCATCGTATGTGATTATTTTAAAGTTGGCCCTGTTGCGGCTTTAAACGAGTCGGACAACTATAATAAACACGGTTTGTGAATCTATTTTCTTTACAAAACCGTCAAGAGAATTAGGTCACCCGAGATCTATGTGTGTACATATGTATGTGCATGCGTATGCACATGTCAATGTAAATCTATGTGTACATTTTTCTATAAGATGTATGTACATACATATGTATGTGTAATCAACAATATAGGTATACGGTTTCTTCTCTAATTTAGAAACCTTTGCCATTATATTATCTCCAACAAAATGTAATTCAAATTTCTAAACTTGGTTGTTGGTTTGCGTTTGTCATTAAAAAATGCAGGTACAAAATCAGCAATGACGGGATGTTAAATGTAAGTTGAATAAAGCCTACTTGTTGTCGTAAGATTTTCATGTTTCAGAATTTGTGGAATGTTCCTACTAAACAATTTTCATTTCAACATTTGATACACGCTCATTTCACCTCACTAGTTAGCTTTGTACAACAGCTGTATGCATTAAATATTACTTTGTTATTTACCCCATTTGTGTACATCCAAGTTCTCTTAGAGCATACATAGTTTTGTAAATTCATGCGTAACAATATCTGCTCAGTGCTGTACTGCTAATCTGTGTTTTCTCGTTTAACATTAAATAATAGCTTCCGAAGAAAGAGTATTTCAATTAGCAATAACGTCCTAAGCGTCTTGTTTGGAGTCCAACTTACAATTAACACCACCGATGGCAACGGAGAATATCCTATCCATAGATCAATTTACAATAAAACCAATGCAAAATTAAAAAATAAGGGCTGAAAATTTATCATAAAAACAGGCTCAACTCATGAATGTTAATCAAAGTAATAAACCAAACATACACATATGTATGTACTCAAGCTTGTAAATTAATTGTTTTTTAATCCCCAGATTTGTTTAATACAATTTATTTAAGATAAAGTTTAGATATAAGAGAAATGTTATAGCAATCTCCATAAATATGCAAATAATTATATGTATATTGGTAAAAGTTGATAAAAAAATTTGGAGGAAATATGTTTCATTCATATTAAGAAAAATTAGAAGCCGTCGTTAAATATGTTTTGCATAAAGTGCACCTTTGTGTCAGTATTAGTCACAGTATAATTAGTCATAGAGGAATGCCAATTTCCATCAACTAACTGCAGTATAATCTGGAGATCTTTAGAACCATTTCTATTCTACAGCAGAAATTGATGATAGATGGAGACATGTGTTAGATCCTATTCACCTGCATTTACCGCTAACTTCACTAAGGTGGTGCATCAAAAAGTTGCATTAGAACAAGGAATAGTACAATCCTATTCCTTGTTATAAT
>SMLS01059820.1:0-18625 GCA_004785975.1 Popillia japonica
AGTGAGGGTGACCCATGTATTGATTAATTTGAATATAGTCGACCGAATTTCCATTTATTTTACCTCCTGTTTTCTTTTTTCGGACTATAAATGAAATTCACTTTTTTTATTATTTGGGACGAGCAAATTTGGTATCCAAACTTTGAAAAGGAGTTGTGTATATCCACATATAGCATTATTGAAATGTTATATGTTTTATTATAAATTTCATCGTTCATCTATTATAAACGATTTTGCAATCTTCATCCATCAATTAAATTCCAGCCTACATGGAATGTAACATAATTTTTTACTTTGCAATGAAACACTCCGTCCGGGTTCTAACTGCAATTAAAATATACTTATCCTCTCTGATTATTCACCCAAAAATATCTACTCCGAAAAAATTCATAATTATTACACTTTATCTGATGGTTCAAAAGCCAGGTTATCCAAATATTTAATTAAAGTGCTCTTCATATTTCGTCAAAGGAAAAAAAAATCGGATATAACCTGTGCTGCGTATATACCTACTATGCCAGGGCAGGCAACTAACTCAAACTCTCTCAGCGTTTATGAGGTTTACACTTGACGTTTTTCATTATAGGGCTTTATGTTCACGTTAAAGCCGAAATGCTCTCCCGTGCTAGCAGCTCTTGCAAGATCGTTACGCCTTTAGGTAAATATTAATAATGGATCATTTACAATTTTTAGCCCTGCCTTTCCCTCGATTATAGTGCTACTAAAACGATAATGTTAGAATAAAAATTCGGCGGGAACATGTGGATTACTTAATGGAAGTTTGGGTGACTTTAAAATTTCCAGAAAGTAATAGGAGAAGATGATCAGTTTGAGAATAAATTTTGGAAATTATTTATTATTTCATTTTACGCGAAAGTTTAGCTATTTTCTCAAAGTATATCGTTGTTAAAATAAGTTCCTCCTTATAATCTTAGTGTAAAATGTAGTCTCGTATCCAAATTTATATTTAACTTTAACTTTAGCATTTTAATCACTAAATAAATATAAAGTCAAGGTACGACAGTAAGCAATTGAGGCAGATATGGCAAAGCAAATAGCCAAATGGAAGCTGAGTTCGAAATTAACAAGAGAAGTTTTGCAACTTCTCCTGCAGATATCGATTTGAATGAAGACCCGGTCGGTCCATTTCCGAACAACTTATCATCGTCATCGATGGTTTTAGAACGATGCTTCTATTGTTCTTGCGAAAAATGCTTTTCGTATGTAATGTTCATAGACCACGTTTGTCAACACTGTGGATTTCAAATTTGCATTTCTCCTCATTTGATATCTATTCTATTTCGTTGAAACTAACATAATGCTTGCATGAAGATCTATTTTATGTACCTTTGACTACTATTTTAGTTTCAACTGTTTTCGTTGGCATTCAATCTACATATATTTTTATGTATCCTTCAATTGTGTTTAACTTTTCATTCTCTCTTCACTTCCAAATCCTTCTATTGGTCTTTTAGTAAAATGCTCGCTCAGCTCTGCTTGTATGGTGCTGTGCTTTCGTATAGTTTCTACCCAAAATATTTGGGAGTAACACTAGATCGTAGTCTCTCTTATAGAAAACATCTGATAAATCTGGCTGCAAAACTGAAATTCTAGAGCAACATTCTTTACAAATTTGCGGGAACAATTTGGAGGCTAATGCAGAAACACTTCGCCCCACTTCACTAAACTTGGTCTGCTCAACCGTTGAATACTGGTCGTCGATTTGGCTACGTAGTTTGTACGTGGGAAAAGTATGATGAAGATTGATTGATGTGAACACTGGGATCAGGTCTTTGCGTCATCCCCTTAACACTGCGGCCTATATTGTATTATTCCGTGCCTAGTAAGTTTCTTTACATGAACAGGTTAGTCCCCTTGACTAAGTTTAATAGCCTGTATGGTAAATCTCTTTCTGGTAAACCTATTAGTTGGTTAGTTCGTTCCAAAAATGACAGTCTTCGTTGTACCACTGCAGCGCATTCAAATATATTGTAGTAGGCTGATTCCTCCCCCTCATTGTATAATCTGCAGAGAGGATCATCTTTGAAGATTCCAATTCGATGCAGATATCCCCGTAGACAGCCGGGTCCTGTTAGCAGACTCGTCACTGTTCTAAGCTCTACTCGGTTAAGAGCTAGCACATCCGCTGCTAATTGCTCGGATGGCTGCCCCATCATCCGTTTGCTGTGTAACTGCCTGTCAACATTGTTCCAGTGTGCATGATGTGCTTTTGTAATCCACTCAGCTATTGCACCACGTATTATAGTCTTAGTTATTGCCAGACCCGGTTCTGGTCCAGTGCATTGAGCTGCAACGCCTTGCCAGCTTGTTTGCAACTTCATTGCCTGGTATGCGCTTGTGCCTCGGCACTCACAACAAAGTAACTTTCTTTGTTTTGTTTTAGGTTTTTCAGGCAGTCCAAAGCTAGCTTTGAGGTTATCTGATAAGCTGCTAGTGTTTTTAAGGCCGTTTGACTATCCGATAGAATATAAATCAGCAGACCCCTTGGTTGTTTTTCTAATGCCCTTCGGGCACATACCACTATTGCTAGTATTTCCGTTTGCTGCACGGTGGTATATTGCTCTAATATCATAAATTCTTCATGATTCAAGGTTACTCCTTACATACCTGCCCCAGAACCTGTCGTTCTCTTTGACCCGTGGCTATTCTGGCAAGCCAGCATCTGTACCTTTGCGAGTTCTGTAATTGCTTGCTTCTGTGTAACTTTAATCCACCAAATCAGGCATCCATAGAGACCAGACTATGCGAATAATTTCTAGTGCTATTAGAACCACTCCACCACTCTATTGGATATCAGTTCTTAGTATCATTACCAGTTATTGGTAGCCACATGAAATACGAAGTTGCTATATACTCATAAGGGAGATAAAAAAGATTTTTAGCAGGCTTGCTCTTCCCATACATCAGAATATGATCGAATTCGGAAAACTCAAATCCATAATCTCCCCTGTGAAGACTGCACATCAATTTCTGAGTCGTGGCAGATGCGGCTCTTCGCTGGCTTAGTTTGTGTGCCGAGGCTTTAATCTCTTGAGGCGTTAGAGTCATCTGTCTTAGCATGCTGAAACCTTTGCCGGTATAATTATTCGTACTCGCAAAGTATATGCGCGTCTGTATCAGTTCCCACTTCGTAAAATCGACAACTTTGCCCATCTTGTTAGGATTATATTTTAGAAGGCAATAGCCAGTAAGTAGACTCGTGAAGGTCCTTAACCCTCATTTTCTTAGATCAACATTTTTTTTATAAAAGTAAAATTCCTCGTTTGTGTTTGTCCAGCAACTGCCATTTCTTCTGCTTCCCAGCCTTGGAGTTCTTAAGCTGGAGTTTTGAAACCCCAAAGTAGGGTTTTGATATTTGTGTGCCTTGGGAATCCACATCAAAATACTCTTTTTTGTAGCCAGTTGCATCCCATTTAAATACTAACATCTTAAGAGAGGAGTTGATTAATTATATTAAAGATTGTACTTTACAGACTGAAATACTTCTTCTTCTCTGGACGTTGTACTTTATAACTTTGGTTTACTTTTTTTGGTTATAGTTTTAGAACTTTTTTAATTTGAAAGTTATATCACAAACTTTTCATCTTCATCTGAAACAATACTTCACCATTCAAAACTTCACTATGAACTATGTTAGGTAAAGACTTAGTTCATTCCCTATTCGATCCCATTTTCATTGCCGCACCTTGCCTGCAGTTTTTTGCCTTTTTACTTAAAAAATTATTGTAAATTTATTAAAAATAAAATTTTTGCTGAGCAAAATTCCAAGGTCTTCTGACTTGAAAAACATATTTCTTCAGTTAGATACGAAATAGTTTTACCCGTTGGTATGCTTAGTGCCAGCCGGTCACGTTAAGAATTTCTTCAACCCAATTGAACACAACTTTTTACGTTAGAATTAAATTTTCCAATTTTCAAAAAATTTATCTATTTTATGAAACATCAAATGATTTCTTTGAACTCACTTTTGTTGGCATAAACAACATCTTAAGCATGCATGTTAATATCGAAAAAATATCCGTTTCTGCCGGCTAAGAGTCAAGCAGATGTTGTTTCAATCGCTCGTCCCATTGCGTAGGTGTTGACTATATAAAGATCAGATTCTGCGAATACTATGATCTCCTGTATTATATAATTTCGAACAAAAAGTATTAAGTGTCTATAGCTGTATGAATTGCTTTGTGCGGTGTGACATTAATGTTACACTTTGACAATAAATCTTTGAGAACGCTTGTTTTTCATGGCACACTAGATCGGTAAGTATAGTTGAGTTATGTGCGTATTTCTCAAAAAAACCTAATTATCTCTTAAACTATCAGATTCGGGTATAGTACATGTGGAGTGTAAACGATATAAAATTGGACCCCGCAGACCACTTAGTAATAAAATATGGGGGACGCCATTTGAAAAGATTAAGTTATGGTTCTCCAAAATTTCGAAAAGTTAGCATGCCATTGAAAAGTAACCACACAATGTAGACAACCGTTCTCATCGTCTAAACCTACTCCAACTTCTTGTTTAAGCATAGTAAGAATCCTAAATTGATATTTGAAAAATAGAGTGTTCTCTGATTTTTTTGAATAAATGGCTGCTATAGCAATTTTCTCTGAAAAAATCGAATACATATTGTTCTGGATCTTTTAGTATATTAGATTTTTCTTTGAGTCGTAAGAAGGTTCTTCGCCGGTGCCTCTGTATATTTGAAATTCTTACGAACTCTTTCTATGGTATATTTTTGTCGGTAGTTTTAAGCTTTTAGATTTAAGGAAAAGTTGTTAATATATTTTAGAAATTCCACTATTTGTTTTAACTTTTCTACGTTCTGTAGCTGGGTGGATTTTATTTTCTTTGTAAGGTCTTATTTTTGCTATGTAAGTCAAGCAGTTGTATTTTATTTAAACTTCAAATATTCTGTTTACTTTTTGGGCAGATCTACGTTGAAGGTCACAGGCCTCTTCGTGTAAAAACTCGGTCGAGCTGGAATCTTATTGATGCAATTTCTGTGAGTCGAGACGTGTTATTAATTTCTCCGTTATTTTCTTAGATTTTCCTAGTTATTAGATTCATTTAATTAGTTTTTTTTTATTTACGTGGATTATTTTGTTTGATTATTCTGTTAGAGATTGCATTAATGATTTCTATGTAGTGTAGTGATTAGTTAAGGATTTAAAGTAGTTTTGTCGTTTTAATTTTTTTTTGTTTTTTTAAAGAAAACTTCCAAGATCTTATTTAGTTGTCCAGTTTTTATATATTTTCCCTCGGGAAAATATACTTTTCTGGGTATTTTGATCACAATTGTGATTAATTCATTCAACAATTTGTTAGATATTTTGACAAGTAATTTGTTTAATTATATTTTTTTTATATATTTTTTTGAAATTTACAAGAATATATTTATATTCTTACAGAGTTCTTGTTTTGGTAATTTTTCAATTTGACTCCTTTTTCTTTGTTTTTCAAAATTACATCTGTGGCAGATAACAATAGAATTATCGATCCCACGATCAAAGTTTATGGTTAATTTTATTTTTTTTAATTCTCGTAGAACCGCCCATTTAGAGTTTTATTACAAATCTCTCTCCTTGAGATCATATATGTACTTTTATTTGTAGAGTCCGCTCGCGATGATTAGTTTAAGTGTTTGTATGCCTGAATCTGGCCGGCGCACACTTTTTGTTTATGCCTGTAATCGTGGATGTCAACGAAAGATACACAGCAATATGTATAAAACTCCCAAATAAAATTGCAAAAAGTAAAGGTAGTCAGGAAGGTTAACAATAGAGAATCCAAATATGAACGCTCTCGCTGAGGCACCCTGTACATATCTTACCCTAGATTATTAGCTTAAAGAAATCGTAGCTAATATATCGCTAGGTTAAATGTTCATTCAAATGGTTCAGTTTATTACGGTTATAAAACCGAAACATAAAGTAAAAAGATCCATTGTTTTCTGTATTACTTTTGAAAGTCTGAAAAAAGAATCAAAATGCGACAGTACCTACTGGAACACAAAATAGCTCTCAATTTTAGTCGTATTCGTTGTTTTTTTTCAAAACAGTATTTCTGGATGCCTAGGTACTTCTCTATCGCTTGAAACACAACTAAATTTATGACTATGAAAGATTGCCCTTCTTACAGAGTTTTATGGAGCATAAAGTTTATTAGAGTGCATTTAAATATTTTGGTTATCGGCGATATACTGATACGCGAAATACGCCAATAATTTTGAGAAATATAGCGATTTCTAACACAATTTCTTCATTGTCACATCTTAATGTTTACAACGATTGCATTTTATCGGATACAGTTTAAATTACGAACGATAGTGTAGAAATTTTTCCTATCCTCACTTCCTTCATTCTACGGTTCTCCCTTCTGCCAGACAGCTGAAATAGATTGGAAAATTTGCGCCGACGACGATGTTTTCACTCACTTGGGCGAATTTAAAAACGTTCATTGTTCGCGTAGAGGTTGGAATCGTCGTAGACAAAGAGGGAAAATTCGAGTGTGGTGAATGCGTGTTGCATTTCGAAGTAATTAAAATGTTTGTTTCGAATGCTAGAGAAAATACAATAAAACCTACAAATTATCTAGCAAGAGATTTTATTTTAATTATTCGCCTGTTTCCTTCCGCTGGTACCTAACATTATCATCACCGTCATTTTCAAAATGAAATGGAATTAATGGACCCATATCTACAGAATGTTCTATAACATTATAAAGCTCTCTAAAGGTAATTTCTGTTATTTTCGCAGCTATATGGAATTATGTTTTTTTTTCCTAACTGTGAAATGTTGCATACCTACACGATTAATTACAGAGAACAGCAAATCTTCATTTTTTTTATTTCTCTTTATGAATTATATACAAACTTATATTGTTTTATATTCCTAATAATTATAATAAAAACAAATTTCTTCTATCACGTCTGGTGTTATAAACAAATGAAATTCATATTAATCATACAATACTAACACTAACTAAGGATATACTATTCTTGGACGTATTTAGAAACTCTTTCGCTTAGCAAGCATCTTGCTATTCCACTTGCCCTGATAGCGTTTCTCAATAGTGGTAATATCCTGATGAAATCTTTTCCCATGCTCGTCACTAACATCGCCAAGATTCGGGAGAAACAAGTTCAGATGCGAATGCAAGAAATGTATTTTAAGACTCATATTACAGCTTAATGCATGGTAATTTCTAAGAAGTTCACTAACAATTTCCTCGTAATCTTCAGATTTTTTATTTCCTAAGAAATTCTTTGTCACACTTTTAAATGCATTCCAAGGAGTCCGTTCTACATCGCTCAAGAGGACTTCAAATTCTCGATACTGTGGTAACAGTTTAATCTGGGGTCCTATAAAAATTCCCTCTCTAAGTTTTGCCTCAGATATATTAGGAAATTTTTGTTTAACGCTCCAGTACCCGTTCTAATTTCCCAAACGTCAGAACCCGTTTCGATCTCTGGGACCGATGACATTTTAAAGGCGAGATCTTCAAGCTATAATAGTAATATTCTATTAAATAAGTTACCAAATGCGTGGAGGATGTTTTATAAGATTTATTTACATAAAAAACTAATATTATAATGTTAAACACAACAATAACATGATATATAAGAAAAAAATTGTTTTGAAGCCAAACAAGATACTAAAATACACCTAGAATAAGTTAAATATTTAGTCAGTTGTAAATTTTTCATAACAACAATCACACACTATCGTATGATCGATCGATCTTATCGATACTTATGTTCTAGGCACATAAACCTGTTGAAATATTTACAGAAGTAGCGAGTTTTTCTATTTCTCTTGCTGACAGAGTAGTAGCATCTGCCCCTTTCTTGTAACGGTTCTCCACCTGGATCGGCTAATTCTTCTACACCACAGATTTCCCGAATACGAGTTTTCATCGCTCGAGAAATTCTCTGCAAACTGAAACGTTGTAGTAGATGTGCTTTGATCATCTCCATAGCAAGTTTTTTGATGAAATGTCTACGTGGCTTATTGTCTGTATTGGGATTATTTGATACATAGGAATTGATTGCTGCAACAGTCAGGCTCGAGTAGAAAACTACCATTGGCCATCGTCGAGTACTGCGGGCACAATTATAATTGGAGCACAACTGGTCCACCATATCAATACCACCTTTTGTCCTATTATATTCAGTGATGATTTCTGGCTTGCCAGTTGATTTAGAATCACTCGTCATGGTGTAAACTGGAAACCAACAAGACATTTTTGTTTTTTCTCGGAATATACGACACTAGTGTGCATTCCTTTCTAAAAGCAAACATGCTACTTTTGGGTGGGCGTTTTACGGGATTTGAAAAAGCATTCGGAAGTTCTTTCTTATTTTGTCTAATGGTTCCGATGGTAGTTATTTTTTTTCAAGCAGTTTGTTTACTAAAGTTATACTAGTGAACCAATTATCCACTGTTAAATTACGGCCAGAATTATAGATAGGTTCACACAAGCTCATTACAATATCCTCCGGTTTGTTACATAGATGGAATGGCCCGTTGGGTTGGATACCTACATACACTTCTAAATTAGCAGTATAAAATAGAGTCGAGTCTGACAAAGCAAAAATTTTAATTCCATATTTGTTCGGCTTTGGAGTATACTGCCGAAAACTACAAGGTCCACGAAATCCTTCTAATTTCTCATCAATTGTGACGACCTCTGACATACTGTAACCTCTTTTGCAATTTTCCACGAACAGATCGAAGAATTCTCTAATTGGGGCTAACTTATGTATCTCTCTTCTTTCAGGATGAGTATTTTTATCGTCAAATCGTAAGGAACTCAAAAAAAACCGAAGGCGGTTCAAAGACATTGTTAGGCGGAAAATTTCCATGCCTGAACCATCAGTGGCCCAGAGCTCTTTTGTAGTTAGATGGTTAGTTTTCAACATACCAGCATAGTATAGCAACCCTATTAGAGCCTGAACTTCCGCAATATCTGTCGGCCGAGCATCGCTCTCACGCGAATAGTTACGTGCTATGGAACGTATATATTTATTTGTGTTGATAAAATACTTCCATATTTCATGTGGGTGTTTTAGGGATCCTGTCGGCAAGCTCGATATCGGCAAACGTTTCACTAAATTTTCTGCCCTTATTCGTACTTTTTTATTTCGAACCATCTTGCTCCAAGTAGTAATGTTGTCCTTGCCTGTAAACAAGTTTAGACAAGTTTCCGTATCTGTTTTCGCTTCTTCCTCCATTTCTTCAGTATTTTCGGTGTCTAGAATCTCCTGCTCTGTATCAGAACCACTTTTCCTCGTCTCCAAATGATCTTCTTTGTCAGAATCCGTCATGTCATCGAAATCTTCATTATCATGCCTCTGATCTAATTCAGATAAAACTTCGTCAATCAATTTTTGGAGTCTCTCGTGCTCTCTTTCATAATCCCCCATGACTAAAATAAAAACGACTGGGTTTAATTTCTTTTAATAGGGTTATATATTTAGTTTAATATTGCGATACAAAAAACAATAACATATTAAAAAAAAAACTAAAAATATGCTCACTTTTTTAAAACATACACCTCTAATTGTAATGTAAAAATGTTAGAGCGCCACTACCTATTTCGGTCTCACAGACCTAAAGCACAGATGCAACACAAACGGCTAAACATATAGAAACGTCGAACCACACTAATGTCAAGAAACCCCATTTATGAAGCTACTCCAATGGACAGTGGGGTGGGGATTTCGACCGTTTCAAAAGAATTGGTGTAGTATCGCATCGGTCTCCTAGACCGCATACGGGTACTGTAGGGTTAAAGTATCGAAAGCCTGGTCCCTCTTTGTCCATTACTTTGATGAAATTCTTTATCAGACCTAATTTTATGTGTAATGGCGGTAAAAGTATTTTATGAGGCTCCACCAGCGAATTATGGACTACGTTGTTTTCTCCATGAGTATATTGTATTCTGGTTGGCCATTGCTTAACAGTATATTGCAAATTTCTCGCTCGACTATCCCATTCAAAAAGGAAACAGCAATACTTGGTGTATCCAAACTGTAGACCAAGTACAATTGCAACTACTTTGAGATCAGCACTGATGTACGATTTATAGGTTTTGTAATAGATTTTATCAAAGAGACGTGTCATATTATCATATGTTTCCTTCATGTGCACGGCATGATCAACATGAATGGAGGGGTAGATGTTTCCTATATGTAGAAGGACAGCTTTCAAACTCAATTTAGAAGCATCTATAAAAAGACCCAATTCTTCCGGTTGGTGTTTGTAACCTAATTCTCGCATTGAATCGTCAACATTATTGCAAAATGAAAGACCTTCTTCATTTGAAAAATACTGCGACAGTTCTTTTTGGCGATCTCAATATACAGAAATACGCGTGCCCGGAGCTAACAACTTCCATCCATGCAGTCTTGATTCTAATATTTCTGCCTGAGTTTTTGATAAATTGAGATATCGAACTAGGTCATTTAATTCCAATTGATTTATTAAATGAGGCGTGTCCTCTTCAGATGGCAAATATGCTTCATCTGTGTGCGACAACTCTGAAATGTATTCTTCTATGTCGGTTTCAACATGTTCTTGGTTCGAAAAATCCATAGGACTTCGTACTGGCAAAGCTTCCGAATGAGGAACTGGGCGAGTGGCAGCAGGTAAATTAGGATAGGTAATTTTATCCTTATTTTTAGTGGAAAACCCGAAGTTCTTTGTACAGTAAAAGTAGCTGTCGTCGCTGTCTGTCGAATGATCCTTTTGTTCTCGCCAAATCATAGGCCTACCAAATGGCATAGCTATGCTCTTACGTTTTACCCAGCTCCTCAAAGTAACAGCACATCCTGGACAGCCATTGTGAGGGGTCCACAACTTGTCTTGATTTGTAATTTTCAATTTAAAATAAAGGTTAACGATTTTTCTATTAAAGGTGTAATATTTCGTCTATGCTTTTCAACGGTGAATTTTCCACCTACATAACAAAAACTGTTGTTGGGACATTGCGAATTCAAAAAACGTTTAACTAATGTTAGTACCATACATTGAGTCAATTTGAGTCGAATAACGTGTCTGTAGGGTCTTATATAAACTCACATATGCACAGATCTATTAATTCCTTGATTTAATTGCTTCTAGAGAAAAAAGGAGTGGTTTAACGACTATGACGTACAAATGAAGCCCAAACATGTTAAATCCTGTTCAGACGTGCCCGTTAGTATGCTAATAACTTGATAGTTTCGTTTAACTTACTAATAAAAAAATATCTTTGGACATATAGTACATTCAATACACCACATCAGAAATCTGACGTGAAAGCCAATTTTTGAAAATATTTTCAGAATTACAATGAAAAAGTCTATAACGTACACCTATCAGAGTGTAAGAAAAAAAAACAGTGTTATTATTATTATGCTCTTCGGTTATAGAAACTTTCGTACAAAAGTGTATATTTAGATATGCATATACCCATCGCGCGATACTACTGACAATGAAAGGGTGAGGTATAGGTGAGACAAGACTGGAGAAAGCTCGGAGAACCGATAGGGTATGGGGTGAGTCGTCCTGCGTATATCCAGCCATTCGAGCGCGTATTTGGTGTCGGTGTCCTTAAACATACACTAGTTGTACCGTATTTGTTCCTATGAACAGTGACACCGAATGAGAGGGGATGTAGTATGCGTATTGTTATCGTGGAATAATAATAAATTTCGAACTCCATATTCATAACTAAAATAGAATAAACTAAAATGTGTGAAATGGAAATAGTATTTTAATTTGGTCCATATATTTTACACTTTGCATGACATTTAAATCAATTTAAATTATATATCGTGCGCCACTGGAATATCTCTATCGACCGAGTCTTCTGCTGCATTTCCTCTGCTCTCGGTCGGGCTTTTCTTAACGCTGCAATTCCACAGCTGGGCCAGATCTTCGCCTTTTATGTTCGCCTATCTATGTACTACGTTTTCCTCTTTTCCTCGGTTTATTCAATATTCTCGCCAGGGTGCGCTCTTATTTGCATAGCGTTGTTTTGATTGAGGTCTGCGGACGCGCTTCAACTTTTTGTTTTCTTTTGTGCAGATTAATGTGTATCGAATGTCGATTTGAAAGCGATGTCGTCGCCGTATACGTTGGGCTGTTTAAGGAGACGACATTTATTACGTTATTTAAATTAGTTCACGTCTTTGATAGGATTTTGTCGTCTACATCGTCTGTTTCGGTTAATTTGAAGGCAATTAGGTATGATGAGCTAATTACGGAGAATTAGTAATGGACATCCAGACATCTAAAAACAATTAATACTAAGAATTGTATTGAGGTAAAAGAGATTTGCTTAGAGATTGCTGTTCAGTGTTCTGAAATACGCTGTTCAACTTTTGAATTGGTACACTTCAGAACACATATAAATAACAATTTACTAATTTTAATCTTGCTTAATTGACAGCATATGGTTCTGGGAAATACTTTTAAGGCGAAGTATTAGAAGAATAATACTTAAATTACCAATTTCAAATATTTGAATAGAAAATAAAATCTTCGTTTTAGTATTACAGAAAAGTTTCTTATGGAAAAAAATACATAACCAAACGCTCAAAGATTAATAATACGTGAAACCTCTTCTAGTTCTTATGACCTCCTGGCAACATCTAGGCATGCTTGTAACGGCCATTTTATTTTGATCGAAACTGTATACGGAGTTATCATGTGCTTGTGCGTAATTTTTGCAAATTCTCTTAATTTTACAATAGTCGTCTGATTCTATTCACAAGTAAATTATTTTAATGTTTTAAAATTCTTTTTATTAAATCAGTTACATTTAGTTACACTTCAAATTTTTGCATTATTATAAATAAAATTGAAGCCTTTTTGGTGGCCGAGTTACCACGTGTTGTGAAAGATAAAATTATCTAGGTAATCCATTACATTTATTTAACTATTTCTAGTAAATTCACATTTTAAGGTTCTTGATGATAATTTCTAAATAATATTGTAGCATTTCATTTCTAGACATTTGATTTATTTAAATATATTTTTACAACACATTTTTTTGCTATGAGCACAAGTTAATCTCTTATTACGATTTTTAGGCTTTTTTATTATTCCTTTTATTTTGGGTTTCGATTGCTATTGCAAATTTCTTCCATTGAAAATTCCGTATTTTTGGGTCTTTGCAATGTCCTGGAATTAATTGTTAATTGGATCGGAGAGTCCGGTAATTAAAGATGAATTATGGTGATTATAGAAATGTTTGCTGAACGTACAGTGGGTTGATTTAGAATCGACTCAAACTGCCATAACACTCGATAAAAGTATGCTTCACAGCGATATCCAAATGCGAAGCAGTAATGATATGGTCAACTATATGTAAATTACTATTTACAGATGCAATATATTTTTGTATCGAGTTTCACATGCAGGTGCACAATTATGCTTAATGCAAGGGATCATTTATATATTCCTAAATTTCATAATTTTGTAATGCGATCTTATCATGTTTTGAATTAAATAAATAAGGTTCAATCGCTATCACCGACATTTTCACTATATTTCTAAGTATTAATGTAATTAAAAACTGTATGAGTAAGGATTTTTGTAAAATTTGAGTTTCATATGCAACTACACAGTTATATGTATTTAATGCAAGCGATCATTTATATATTCCTAAATTGATAATTTTGTAATGCGATGTTATCCTGTTTTGAAATAAATAAATATGGTTAAATCGCTATCGCCGACATTTTCACTATATTTTTAAGTATTAATGTAATTAAAAATTGTATGAGTAAGGATTTTTGTATTCGAGTTTCATATGCAACTACACAATTATATTTAATCATTTATATATTCTTACATCGATACTTCGTTAATGCGATTTTAACATACATATACATAGTTAAATCACAAACGCATACAATTTCTCTATATTTCGAAGTATTTACGCCATTAAAAAATTGTATGAGTAAGGATTTTCGTATTGTTTGAGTTTCATATGAAACTACACAATAAAATTGTATTAAATTGATTTTAGTTTGACTGTCTTTTTGTTTACCTTCCTTATTATTTGAAATAAATTATTATTTGTTTACTGTGTGTTAATTAATACTAGAATAAAATCAGGCTTTTTTAACGAAACAAACTTAAGGTGAACATAGATTCCTGTCCAATAACTGCTTTGATAAATAATTTTTCTTGTGGTCTTAAAATTAATTTGTCCCCTACTATTAACATCAGCTAAGTTAGGAGAAATACAATAATTATTTTATTTGTGTTTATGTGTTATTAATGGGTGCTGGCAAACGCTATACTATGTAATAATACAGATATTAAAAGTATCTGAAAAAGAATATATTTCTGTAGCTATTTTAAATATGTATATGGGTACCATTTCATAAGCAAATCGCTTGATTACTACAAACATCCAGTTAAAAGTAGAAAGTTTTTATGTGTGCCGTTAGGTCCATGTCACTTGTCGGGTGAGTCGGTTCTAAATCAACCCAGTGTACACATGTAGTGGTGAATCCTTAATCGTGGAGACTATCTCATGCCATAGTGGACTGAAGGATGACTTACTTCAGTAAAGGATCGTACGAATCGTCAACTTCACCACGAACTTACTTATTGTCGAGGTAGGAACTTCCCATTATTTTATTGTGCCACCAGCCACTGAGACCGACCGATTTGGTTGTCACCCGTGTATTTAGACCTACGTATTATTTGAAGAACTTGCTTGTTTTTGTGTCGCATTTTGATTCGCCTTTCCTTTATTCAGCAATAGTGTAATCGTACGATATAGGTTAAACATGTAATATCAATTCAGTAATTTAGATCATACCGTTGAAAGTGAACTTCATTATTTAGTAGGCGTTAACTTCATTATTTTACTGGCACTTGTTATTTTATGACCTTATCGATTTAGTAGAAACATTCATTTATACTAAGCGTTTGTGCCTACTAATCGATCTGCAGTCGTTGTAACTAACCTCTAATTGTATGCATATAGGTACTTACCTAGAGTGACAACTAAATACACAGGTATTTAGTTGTCACTCTTGCATTCATACTTATATACACACATTATATACCAGCTGTGCTTATAGCCAGCTGTGTAGCGCAGTGCCTAGCGCGCTCGCTTCACAGTCTGGTGGTATCGGGTTCGAATCCGGTGCGTTCTTTCTGAGTTTGGTTTTCTGTAGTTTCCCAAATTCCACGGCAAATGCGGAAAGATAACATCTTAAACCGGTCTACAGCCGCAGGCGTAATAATAACTCATGGCCAGCCGATGCCCCCTGTAATTGGCGCAAGCTGTTGGGGGATGCTAAGGCATGAATTATATACTCTATGCACTTGTATTATACATTTATTTTTTTATATTAAATATTGTTATATTAGACATTTTTGTGTTTCATTTGTTGGGTGCTGATCCCTGGCTATCTTTTTTGAAGGCCACAGCTGGCACCCTTTATTAATAAAAAAAAAACTTAGATCCACGAGCCAGCCTCCTACGAGCAGTCGAACATCCGCGGATTTTTGCTGCTCCTTCTGGCAAATTTCGGGGTCACATGCTTGCAAAACGGCAATTAGGAGCTGATTATGATTATTTGGATCCACTCCATATGCGCCATATTTTCTCTTTAAAAAACATAGATTTCCCTTCTTCTATAAGAACGCGCGTTGTGATCAACAAACACAAAATGATCGCCTATTTCATTAGCAAATAGCAACACTACAGGTTATAATACCTCTTTAACATACCTAATACTATTCACTGTTCAATTTTCAAGCATAACCTATTCAGTACGACGAGTCGCAGAAATACCTCCTCAAACGGTAATTGAACCATCTCCGTAAGCTTAATGGTAAGTTACGTTGTTCTCAAGATAGCGTTCTCCTCTGCTTCTCCAAACTTTAACTCTCCCATCTGAGACGCATTCCGGTCTCGTCACTGACAAAACAACAACTCCAATCGTCAACATTCCAATTTGCTTGTTGATGTGCCCACTCTTGCCTTTATCTTTTGTGGGGTTTGGTCAACAATTGACAGCTTTTAGAAGATCTGGACCTTAAATGTACGGCGTGGAGCCTTCTAGATACCGTTTGAGTGGATACCTGAGTACCTGTTGCATTTAATAACAGAATTTGGAGTGTTCTGTAGTAGAAAAGCTATTCCTTCGACAATGACTCGTAATAAATCGGTCTTCCTTGACTGTTGTACTGTGATTTCGCCCTCCGCCGTGTCTATCATGGACAGATCGAGTATCATTAAAACGTATTCGAACCCCTTAATGTCATCTCTAAACGCGAACTCAGTACCTGCATAGTAATAGCAAATAACAATGGAGTGGCAAATGTCATTCGATAAGCATTTGTTTGCATTCCGAAACACAACTATATATATAGGAAATCATATCTAATGCATAAGAAGAGTTATTTACTTTTACTACATGTTATATAAGTGTACCAGTTCAAAAGTTGAGCAGTGTAGGTTTAGAGCATCTTGAAGTAGAATAATAATAATGATAAGATATTCGTCCTCAGACGATGCGAAAACAATAAAATTTTTATCAGAAACTTGATTAAATTTGCTTCAAATGGGCTGAGTAACAAGAAAATTGTATGTTTGAAATTAGTTTGTACTATATTCTAATGTTTATTATCACTAATAGTTTCAATTTTAATGAATTAATTGTCTAAATGCGTAAAATTATATTTTGCTGTAGATGTCTCCAAACGTGATTAAATTACGCAGAACTTGCATTGTCCAGCACTTTTACTTAGAGCTACAATTTGTCCGACGCTCCGAAGTTCCCCGAATTAAGTGCCAGAGACTTTATCGTTCCTGGGCACCCAGCTACTTAAGCGGATATACCTTTTTCGCGCCTCAGGGTGAAATACTTTGCGGCACGACCGGTACACAATAGAGTGTAAAATTCTATCCCGTTAGAATTCCATCGCCATCTCATTAAGGTAGCCAAATAATTTATAAGATGTATTAGCGTAGTCGCAGCGAGAAGCGTTCACTCTTTTAAAAAAAAATTCTAGCAATGTTGTCTGAAATTTTTGGAACAGTTCTCATCCCTTTCAGTTTAGTTTTAAAGCCTTATAATACTTACTTTATTGTTTGATGAATTAAAATTTATAATACTTTAACATTTACGAAGCAATTCTAAAGTTAATATTACTTAAGTGTGCGCAGGGAATGAAAAGTGGAAGCACAAAATCAATTTCCTGAAATTGACTCGGAACTTTGAAATATGAATAATTTCGCTGAAGGAAAGTTTTCAAGGTAAAACAATTTAAAACGGTAGCTTTTAATATCGGAACTACAAGTTTTCCAAGATGTATTTATTTATTTAAGAGTTCTTATTTATCAGTGAAGTGTATACCAGACAGCTATTCTCATGAGATTATTGGAAGTCAGTTAAATGAACAGCCTCACATTTTACACTGAAATTAGATCATATATATTGGCACAAACACTCTAGGAGGTAGGTAGGTGTCATTCTTTTATTCGTTACAAAAATTGTCAAGATAATAAAGTATTCATTAAAAAATTGTTTGAAATTTGCAGGTTGAAAAATGTTTTACCAATCTATCTCATAGTTTGTATGCATGCCAGATGCAAACTATAATATATATTCTATATGAATCGGCTCAAAGGGCCTGTAGGAGTACACTCCATCGTATTTCTGTAGAGCAAGTTTATAATCGGAATACATCAAGCTCCGCGAGCAATATGTTCTTTGTATGTACTTGTATCGGCAAGTACCGTACCGAAAAAATCGACTGAACATATGTATTGTACATACATACATATGTTTTATGTCAAAAATGAAAGCATAACCTCGAATAGACGATGATTTATTGTAAATAAGTGTGAATTTGCTACTTTGAAATATACTTTGGAATGGTAACTTAATAAACCATAATATTGTACAACATAATGTTCTGAACTACAAACATAAATCCAAGAAAAAAAGAATAAAACAACACAAGAATAACTCAACATGTAACAGCGAAATATCAGTAACGTAGTTTTAATAATAACTGTTTTTCAACAGAAATAGATAAAAAAGAGATAAATACAGGCAAAATAATTCGAGGTCATAACTATATATAATAATGGGAGGACAATAGAAAGGCGTCCTCTGGTAGAACAAGCCAAGACAAAAGCAAGCAAAGAGATATTTATGAAAGATGGTGCTATGTTTCACCAAAGGGAACCTTCGACTACTGGCAGGATTTTTGAGGGATCATGCGATCTTAAGTACCATCTACACAAGCTCGGAGAAGCTGAAGTTTAAATCTGCCGTTTATGCCAAGAAGATCTAGAGGCAGCAGAACACATTTTGTGTGAATATGTTGCTGTCAGTCGTACTAAACATCAACACTTCAGTAGACCGTTTTAATAGTATAGGAGCTAGCAACGTTTTTGAGAGAGCATTTCAGGTCAGCTGATTCTTTGATATGTTGTCCTTATTGCTCCTTGGGTTAGAGTCTGAGCCGTCTGGCTGGCGGTAGCGGTTGCTTATATTAGTGCGCAGCCTACCTGTACAGGTAATAATCCTAGATTTTAAAAGAATGTTAAGAAGTGTAATTTTTAATTTTGTCACTTT